>NDGM010892513.1:0-12030 GCA_002564305.1 Octomys mimax
CTTTGCCAAGCTTGTTCCAAGTAGATGCTTTAGACCACTGAGCCATCTCACCAGCCCCAAGGAAAAGTTTTTTTAAAAAAAAATTTAGCCATTGTTTGAAACCTTTCTACGAAAATTCAAAAATATTCTAACATACTTATTAGAATAACAGGAGGTGACTATGCAATAACATGTAGCACCTCTTATCAAAGCATCTACTCTAAAGGTTGTAATAGTAACAACTGAAATCTTAGAGTTACAAAATAAGAAAAGGTCAAATTTGACATATAAGTGTCAGTGATAGCTGAGTTATGCAGACAGGAAAATTAATAGCTTGTAATATTATTTTATTTATTGATGTACTCTTTTTGTTTCTTTCTTCTTCTTTTTTTTCTTTTTGAGACAGGTTCTAGATATATAGCTCAGGCTGGTCTTGAGCTCGCTTTGACAAGGATCCGGCTGTCTCAGCCTCCCAAGTGCTGGGATTACGGGTGTGAGCCAACATGCCTGGCCTGATGTACTCTTATAGAGAAATTTTAATTATTTTTAACCTAGAAGCTTTAAATATCAGTGTAACTGCTGGTGATTTATAATATTGAGCATATATTTTTTGTACTAATAATTAACACTGTCCAGGAGAGTTCCCTCAACTGTGGGGAATTGTATCTTCCACTATGAGTTTACATATACAAATACCAGAAAGCTCTTCTGTGGGAACAACAGGTCTTTTTCTGAAGAACGCATGCTAATGAGAAACTTGTTCTTGTGTTTTTTTGAAATTAGTTTCAGTCTATTTGTTGTTGTTGTTTTGTTGTGCTGGGAATCAAATTCAAAGCTAGGCGCATGGCAGTGAAGCACTCTACCAGCCGAGGTATAAGCCCACCCAGCTAATTGTGCTTTCAGCCAGATTTTTCTGCTATTGAGTTTTGCTTTTAGGGTTTGCGGCCTGAGACAACCACAAGCTCATTGCAAAAATAAATTGCAGAGATAATATGACTTTAATGAACGCTGCCTCTTCTCCACTCAGGAGCTAGAAGAGGCTTCCCCTGGGATACTTAATGAAAATAGGCCTTTTGACTTAAAAGTACTCCCATTTCCTAACTTTATTTTATCATTTTGAAAGCGAATAAAATCTAGTAAAGGTTTAGAAACGTTACAGAATTTCACTAAACAAAATTATAGGAATTCAACAATGGTTGTTATATTGCATATTGTTGTTTTCAGATTAGTTGTTCAGATCACCAATATAAGCATGCAAAATTGTTCAAAAAATTAAGTATTAATTATTCCTTTCAATAGATCAATAGAAATCAGTAGTACAATTATTTTACCTTTATATGTGCAAACACTTCTGCATTTGGGTCTTTGTACAACTGAAAATGACCAGAAATGCTCATGAAAAATCTTACTAGTCTGTTTCCAAAGGATTTTATTCTTGATAGAAAACATATTTATTAATTTTTTAATAAAGAATAAATAAATAAACAAATAAATACCATAGAAAGAGCCAAATAGAAAGTAGAAGTTGGGAAACCCAGCTAACATAATTATCTTCGTTATTTTTCTTGTTACTGAGACAAAATACCCAATACACAAGATTAAAAGAGGAAAGCTTTATTTGGGCCATAGTTTGTAAAGGTTTCAGTCCATGGCTGGCTGGCTCAAGGCAGGGTACTGTGGCAGAGGGGCATCGCAGAGGAGAGACAGGCGTGGTCTGCGGAAGACAACAAGCTACAAAGGGCAATCAGCGTCCTCTTTCTGCCCCTTATATAGTCCCCACACCTAGGGGGATCACCCTTAATCCTACCCAGAACTATGATGAACCACTCAGTGGACTGTTTCACTAACCACAAGATCTTGATCACAGCACCATACACCCTAGAATCAGCCCCTCAAAAAGTCCCGCCTATGACTGCAGAGGCGCTAGGGGGATGCGAAGACAAAGGCAATGACAATAACTTCTTGTTTACTAACTTCTTATATTTCAATTTAAATATGTACTTTCACTCAAACATAATCTCTTCAAGAGCAATCTTCTGGAAACCATGAGATTTGGATCTTAGACAACAAAACCTTGAGATAAATTCTTTAATCAGGGAAGCAAGTTTTCTTGAGGACTTCAGATTCTACAAGGTATTTTCTGAGGGGTTTTTCAGGCCATTCTCTTGTCCTTCTTCAAGAAAAAAGTAACTTAAAAGGAAACACAGCAAGTGTTCTTAAAAAACTAAGTGAGAACCATCATACTCTATTAATTTCGTACAGGTGCTATTACAGCTTACCACAAAGTTAGTCTTAAAGCAGGGCATATTTCTTCTTTCAACCCCACAGGTTAGAAATCTAACATCAAAGGTCCAGCAGCACTGTGCTTCTTCCTCAGGCCATAGGTCAGAAATCTGTTTCCCTGAATTGGCCGACCACGTGTGTTCCTTGGCTTGGGGATTCTTCTTTTATCTTCAAAGCACATCACTGTAACTTCCAGTTCTGCCCTCACATCTCCTTTTTCTTACTTACATCTCTTGCCTCCCTGATGAAGCCTGCTGTGGTAAGGTGAGGCCCACCTGGGTAATCCAGGATAATCTCTTATTTATGATCTTGCACTTAATTCCATCTACAAGGTCCCTTTTACAATAGAAAGTAATATTTTTGTAAGTTTCAGGGATTAGGATACAGATATCTTTCATAGATTATTTTATAGCCCATGGCACATGTGCACACGCGTCATGTACGAGAGGGAACATTAAAGAGCATGAAGCACACTGTTTGTCCACCACTTTCTCTGGAAGAATTTCTCAGGAGAAAGAAGACAGCAAAAGGAATAACAAGATCATTGAAAGTTTGGGTGCTGGAGGTTTTCTTTTTGTAAGGCAACATTTTGAGTTTTGATTCAAAAATAAAAACTCATATTCACAGTGTTATAAAAAGTAAATAGTGTAATCTTGGCTTTGACAGTTACTATAATGGCATCTACTGTGTAAATCTGCTGCTTCCTTCAGCTCCTCATGAGGATGGGGGTTAGTTAAGGGCACTGATGGGAAAAATCAATAGATGCCTATGAATATCAAGCTATTACAGCTTTATAAGAGCTGTAATTAAAATTCTCATAGCTTAAAGATATAATGTCTGTTATCAGTGAAGTGAGGAAACACAACCCTTGCTAACACATGGAGCCCTGGGAATGAAGAAGCACATCCTCCCATCCTGACGTGCTGCGTCCTGGAGACTCTGAATACCAGGAACGTAACCCTCCTGTAAAGCCCACCCCATTCCTGCTTCATTAACATTCTCATAGCACTGCTGTGGTGAAGGAAGGAAGGTGTTTCCTGCAGGGATATAAAATTATTTTACTGAAACTTTATTAAATATTATTCACCTAAAGCCATTAGGTTATTTATTTTAATCTGAAAGCAGTTTTGTTCTTACGAATGAAATTTCTATGTATACTGATACAAATGTTCAAATGTCTCCAGTCTCGTGCAGTTTTCCTGTGTGGAGCTTTGCCTCTCATAACCATGGAGGAAAGTGGTTGTTCTCAGCTCTTCCCATCCCTTCACAATGGCCCCCAGCTCTTCTATCATTGCCTAGAATATTGGACTTTGGAGATTAGACTCTTGACTCCAACGTGTTTAAATCTATGTGCACTGCCTTGGCATATGAGCAGAATGTACCACATTGCCTCTTATTTGAGGGAGAAATATTAGCGGCTACAAATCAAAGTGAGTTAGGAAACAGATTGACAATGAAAAAAACCAGGAGAGTCAAAGCCAGCTCTGGCCTGTAATTCAGTTTCTTGCACCATGCATTGCTTCCTGGAGGCCATAAGAGACACACTGCTTGAGTAAGAGAGAAATGAGGCAATGAGCCCTTTGGACCTGGGCTGATAGTGATGAGTCAAAATGTAATGGTGGAGGAAGTAATTCTAAAATAGAAATGGTAAAGCACTGCTACAGAGCCCTTTGCAGGGCTGGATAACTTCATATGCATTTTTTACTTGGGAGCATTCTTTCTGTGAGGACGTATTTCAAGTCAGCACCACCAGGCCTTTCTAGCAATGTATTCAGAATAAATGTGGGAAGAGCATGACCTGTCTCTTCTTCCTTCCAGATTATTGACACAGAGTTTGTATTCTAACTGAAAGAATTTTCTTCCTGAGGCCCAATGCAAATATAGCAATGACAACATTGAACAAGTTGAAGTTGCATGTCCAGCCCATAGCCAGCTCCAATTTCTCCTGAGCAGAGAAGGGATATGGTTGCACTGAGGTAGATGTGGTGAGACCATTTGACATTAATGTGTGGGGATTCTTCCTGGATCTCTTTATCACATTTTCACACTCAACCAAATGGTTACTTCTTTCTTATTTGCATAAAGTATAACTTTTATTTCCAAATACCTAAGGCCATCATATTTTAGAGAAAAGACATTTCCCAAATTAACTGAGATTCTGTGATTAGAAGGTCTTGTAGGCCCCATGAACCTTGCTGCCTGCAGCACCTAGCACTCATGATAGAATCTCAGAGCCTCATGGCCATGGCTAATGGAGATGCTGGGTCCCAAGCCTTAAGTTCCCATCTTAAAATCTGTGGACCCTGCTGTGGCACCTAAAAGCAGAGTCTAGGGCCATATGTTCTGGAAAAAAGACTGCCTCCGAGCTAGCCATGATCAAAGGATCAAGGATGGACAGGCTCGTGGGTCATCATGCAGTAGCCATGGGGAGAATTTCTATTCCACAGTTCTTAGGAGCACACATTCAAGACCTTGGTCCACCATAGTAGCATTATGATAGGAGGGACTGAGGAAACCAATATTGTCTGAAAGTTAGATGAAATTGAGATATTTCACAGAAAATTAACATGCTCCATTTCTTGAATGCCTGAATTTTTGGCCTAGGATTCTTATTTCATGTGTATTTTGGAAGCAGGAGAAAGAAAGCAGGGATGAGAATCCAGGCATCATGTCGAGATGGGAAACCAGCCAACCAAAGTATGATGACATATGCTTCGTACTACGGAGAGACGTGAGCCTCCAGACTTAGCCACACAGAGATGATACTGATCTGATTTTAGGAGAGAAGAAGTTACTTTTATGAAAATGAGGAGCTTTCTTCATTTTGGATTTTTTTACCATCTTTTTGTTATTGATTCATTTCTACAAGAACAGAAATTATTTACTTGCTTAAAAAGATCCTGTGACAAATATAAATTTTATCAAAAGTTTGGTTAAATGGAGTCTCTATTGAGGGTTAGAAATTTTATTACAATTGAAATTGAGGCTGCAGTTCAGAACCAACTGTACAGAGAAACCTAAGGGTCTGAAATGGTTCCTGTCCTGTTATCTTGCCTCTGGGGAGGGAGAAACCAATGCAGTTCAGTTCATCTCTGAAGGTGCAGCTGGGTAAATGGGGGACCGTGACTACTGGCAGATTTATTCCTGGAATGTTGTGCAGTGTTTTAACCATGACAGCAGGAGTTAAAGGACAGATAGTGCTTTTCAAGCTATTGTTATTATAACTTTTTCTCATACTTAATTGTGATTATTCAGAATGGAATAGAAATTCATAGAATAAACAGTCCTTAACAGCATCATGCTCAAAGATATGGATTATTAACTGTCAAGGCCAATATCATTTTGCATGAACTAATTAATTCTATAAGTGCTTCCTGATCTAGTATGAAGATAAAAGATGGAATAAAAGCAGTTTTTGCTTTTGAAAGCTAGTATGTTAGAATGGGGACAAAGAGAGACACTTGTCAGGTGGTGCTATTCAATAAACAGAGAAAAAGGTAAAATGTCAAAGGGTGCTGAGTAAAGAGGGCATACAAGGATATTTCTTGGTAACTTTCAATCATAAAATGAAAGAAAGCAAGAGAGTGAATCTCTGAGCACTAGGGCGAACAATACAGGAAGAGGAAAGAGAGAAGCAAAGGCCCTGGGCTTCTCTCCTGCATTTCTAGGACAGCTAGGCATACACTGAGGCTGGAGTGGGCCAAGGAAGGAGAAAGGGAGCCAAGAGCAGTACAAGTGCCCCATGAACCTTCTGGAGTTTTGAATCTGACTGTGAGTGATGGGAAACCATTGGAGGACTTGTGGCTGAGGAGTGACGTGATCAGACTTGGGCTCTGCAGGTTGCTCAGGCTACTCTGAGAAAGAGCAGTCAGGGTAGAGAGCAAGGGTCAGTGAGCAGGATGCTGCAGCCACATCCTTGAAGATGACCGTAGTTGAAAGGAAAGGAAAGAAGGGAAGTGGTGAGAAGTGGCAGACAAGGCTGTGGTGATGGCCGTGGTGATGGCTTAGACTTGGGGGTGTCTCTTCAGGGCTGGTCACCATGGCAGTTAGCCTTGAGCTAAAGTCCAGAGCTGCCACTTGTGCTCTGATGCGGGCAGGCTTTCATCAGGAAAGTGGAGATGGTGACAATGTCTATCTTATATGTCACTCACTTAACTCTGCACTGATTTTAAAATTTTAAAACCAAGTTGATATTACAAAATATCTTATGATAAGTATCTAGAATTTTTGTGACCACCTCTTTTTGTCCTAAGCAGCTCTTATGAAGTAAAAGGTGCAATTTTCAATGGATGGACTTTAGAATTTAAGACATGAAAGACCAAAATACAGATTGGCACCTGTTCTCACATTGAGAATTTATTACCACGAGCCTTCAGATTTTCTCTAAGTCATTTTTCCTTTTATTTATCGGTTTATTATTTGTTTTTCATTTAGAAAGGAAAAAATCAATCTACCTCTCCTGCCAATTTCAAAGCTGGAAGTCAAGCATTTCATCAGAAACTTTATTAGAAGTTTACTTTTTTCTTGCTGTATCCAATTCTCTATGGCTCTATTCTGATTTATAAACAGTATATAAGGAGCTTTTTAAAAGCAGAAGATAGACAATGTATTATAAAGATGTTTTATTTTCCTGATGCTAGGGGCTGAATTTCAAGTCTAGACTATTTGAAGAGCTGATATTGGGTGTCATGTAGACACAGGTCTATTTGGCTGGATTAGCTACCACTCTCCTGATCCCAGGGTCTCAGCCATTCCCAGTTCTTATGTGACAGTGGCAGCCATCACAGATTGCCCCTGTGTGTGCTCCTAGGGCCCACATGCCCATTCTATATCTCCGGTTCCCCATATCAAATCTAATTCTTACCTGCTTTGTGCCTAGCACCACACAGGGTCTATTTAAATGAGTTCAAGAAAATTTAAGAAAACATAAACTACTCAATAAAATTATATCAAATTGAATGCTATAAATTGTGGCTCTTAACTCACCAATCTTTTTGCCCAGTATCAAAAAAGGAGAGGGTAGCTGTCCTATATTTACAAGTGGAGAAGCAAAGAGAAACCTGGAAGTCCCCAGACAGCTGTACTTTGTGAGTCACTTAATTATCAAGACCAAGCCAGAGCCTGCAGAAACAGAAAACGAGAACTTCAAAATTCTAGCAACTAGAGAATTTTGGGTGCTTGCTGTGGTGTTTACATTGTTCAGATTGCTCCCAAGTAAAGGCACCAAGCACTTCCTAGAAGCCTTGTGACAGGCAGGATTTCAGCAGCTCTAGTTCTAGTACTAGCTCCATCACTTGCTCCTCTGAGTTAACACAGAGAGGCCATCTAGGGAAGGACGAGAGGTCTCACTATGGTGTAGTGCAGTGGTCCTTTTCTCCTGCTAACTCTGAACAAGGGAATGGGGTTTTTTCTTTTACCACCCAATGCTAAGAAGAGGGCTGACATCCTTAATGTCAAAATCAGCGCACAATCTCATACTCGTAGCTTTCAGCCACTAGCACTACCAGTGTGGTGGAAGAGTGATGAGGAAAATGTGTGGTATGACATGGGACAGAAGAGTGAGGAGGAAAACGCATGGTGTGGCGTGGGGCATGGGCAAGCAGCATGAAGGGCATGAAGGCAGGGTCTCGATTGCACTGGCAGACCCAGAACTCTGAGCTCAAAGAGATGAGGATGCAGCTCCAGAGTGAGACAACAGATCAGAGTCCAAGGAGTTGGGCAGAAGCTACAAGCTGAGGAGCTCTAGGCATATTTCACAGAGGGCCTCACTTCCTGGGAACCTTCCACCAGCAGATACCTGCCAAGCTCCATGTGCACAAGCCAAAGCGGCAGTCTCCCCTCCTCCCCAGAGCTTTGCACGGACAGAGCATAGAGGATTCTCTCTGTTTCTCTTGTTCTGCTGGAACAACATGAGGAAGAAGATGCAAAGAAAAGTGGGGATGGTGTCTGATGCCCCTTTTTCTCTATTCTTTGATGCCATTGGCATCTAGGGTAGGGCCAGGATGGAAAGAAAAGAGTGGTATGAGTTAAATATGTGGTCATCTTAAAAGAAGCAGGCCAGGTCTTAGGAAGTGTTTATAGAAAGGAAATGACTGAAAGCAGTGGAACTGAGCCAACATAGTCTCAATGGAAACTATCATTCAGTGGGAGGAGGAGGCACAGTGACTCCAAGGAGGAGTTGAAAGCAGTGAGTAGGAAAAATAAAACCAATAAATGCTTATATTCCAAAAGTGAAGGCCAGAGTATGTGTTGTGGGGAGTCAGGAAAGAAAAAGATCGGTTTTAGGCAGTTGCCAAAAAGGCTTTGAGAAGAGGATGGGGTTTGAACCACATGTAATAGATGAAGGCAGAGAGTGGAACAGGTGAACCATGCATGACATGTGGTGAGAGGACCAGCTTGGCTGGAGTGGGGACACAGGGAGTATAACAAGTGACACACGCAGCAGGCCCACAGTAGAGATGTCCAAGCTTGCAGGTGAGGGGTTTCACTTCCCTGGAGAGATGGTGGATTGAATGTCTTTACCACTGATCTTGTTGCCTAGGAAGACAGTGGCATGTGGAAGTGAAAAGAGGCAGAAGTATCCGAGAGGAAACTGTTTCAACCCTCAGGTGTAAGGCTACAGGACACAATGGCACAACATTGACTTGTTTCCACTGCATCCTTAGCCTCATTTATTGGCTATAAACCATACATCTGTTCAGTAGTCCTTTCCTTTTCATCATTTAAAATGCTCACTCAGTAGAAGGTTGGGGGCTTATGGCTTTGCAGCCTATTGACATTTTTCTGTTCAAAAGCTAAGGTGCTTTGTTCTTATACAGGCAGCAATCAGTGCTGGAACACCCTATTTGTCACACAGTTTATTTGTGCTACTTATATTTCTGCTGTTATCTATAATTTTAAACTCTATGCTTCTCCCACCCCCTTGCAGTGCATTAGTAACTATGGGAACCTGATGCTGTTAGAATGGGCAGAGCTTCACATTGCACGGACTGCGGCGCTACCCTGGCTCCATGTGACAGGGGCGGTGTGGATGCCACTACTGCATAAGGGAGAGGACAGCTCTGTGACCACATTGCTATACAATGACACCTGTAGTGGCAGATGTGGGTACAAAATACATTTTACCTTGAAGGAGACAAGTTCTCAAAGATTTTAAGTGTAAATTGCATAAAAATTGAACTATTGAGAATACTGGAAAGGAGGCTTTTAATACGCTAAAATAAATATGATTTCTCCAAAATGAGTATGGACAAAAGCCAGTTGTGGAAATGTCAAATATCTCATAATAATAAGATTACTTCTCAGTGTGTTTGGCCAGAGTCTATCATGAAGAAGTAGATAATTGCAAACTCAGAGGATATGGGCTGATTTCTCATTTGACCCTGTCCCCAAGGGTTTGGGAGCACATCAGCAGCACCTCCTTTAAGCTGAAAGCCCCCTCCACATGTACATTTTCTTTCCCATCAGGTTAGAAATGGCCACGAGCCATCATAAGCCTTCCTTTCCTGGCCTGGGTTTCATTGGCCTTCTCCCCACCCAATGTCCCTTCTTGGATCTTTTTGATTTACTTTCTGTTTTTAGGAAGCATGGCCTATCATGCACATTCACAGCATCAGTAGAACACAACAGGAACTCAAATTTGTATGCTTCAGTGAAATTCAATAAAAAAAAAATGTAAGCAAGTTCTGATTAATAGTAGATGTAGTGTGAAGAGTGTGTATGTTTTATTAATTTAATTCAGTGATGCATTTCCTGGACTCAGTATTGAGACAGACATGGGGAAAAGCCTAGTGCTAAGGGGGTGCTTCTCTCCTTCCCATCTGATTGGCTATGGTGGTAGGCTGCATAATGGTCCCCAAAGATATCCAAATCATAAACGCTGATCCTTCTGACTGTGACAAAAATACTTTGTAGATGTGATTAAATTAAAGATCTGAAGATGGGAAGATTATCCTGTGTTATCCAGGTGAGTTTCAATGTAATCATAAGCATCTTTACAAGAATGAAGCCCTACAGAAGGTGATGTAATGACAGCAGTGAGAAATTTGAAGATGTCACATTGCTGGCTTTGAAGATAGAAAGAGGGGCTGAGTGCAAGGAATGCAGCTGCAGAGGGTAAACGTTCAAGGAGAAGGCTTGCTCCCAAGGCCTCCAGGAGGACCCAGCCTGGCCTGCATCTGACTGTAGCTTGGTGAAGCTGTGTGGGGTGGGGAGAGAGTAAGTGTCCAAAAGTAGGCTTTCTTATGTTTTAAACTGCTGAGTGTGTGGTAGCCGTAGCAGCAGGAAACTATGTAGCTCCCTGTCTCTGTTAGTGCAGCATCAGGTGAAAACCAGGAAATGACTGGGGAAGTGAGTCAGGGCTGGAATAAAGTTCCCTTTTGTGTGCTGGACGATCTAAGTATCTAAGTTCGAAGGCCTCCTCTCCATGTGGCCGTCCTTTCTGATCTAGCCAGAAATGTAGGTAACATTCATAAGTTACTTTGCCCTGCCATCCATAAGTACTACTCTTGGAAGGCAGGGATCCATGTGCTACTTTTTATTGATCATGCAACCAGCATTTACTGAGCACCTGGGATTTGTGAGATGGAGCTCACAGCCCTCAAGGGGTACAGCCGGAGCTGGGAGTAAGTTAGAGCATGATGAGTCCTGTGTCAAAAATGTGCAAAACGAAGTTAACATGCATTGTGTATCTGGCACGTTACTTAGTGTTTACATTTATTCTCATTTAAAATTCCTAATATCTCTGTGAGGTTGATGTTCTTAACTCCGTTTTATAAGCAAATCAACTGAGGCTTGGGGGGGAACAGGCCACATGGCCTAAGCCAGAATCTTGCACGTCAGAGGCGCTACGTGCCAAATGCCTGTTGTCAGACTGAAAACTGATCATAAATTTGAGACACATGACAAGTACATAAGCGACTCCAGCTTGAGATACAAAGAATTAATTGCCCTTTATTGTTCTGTGCCACCATTTGTCTTCTGAGTCTCTGAAAAATCTAGAATCTTGTAAGCCACTGTATATGCTTTGTCAATAGGAAAATTGAGTCATTGAATAATTAAATACTTCAAATGCCAGAGAATGAATCAGAACTGTGGGCAGAGGAAGGTGAAGTTTCTCCAGGGCTGTGAACTTTTCTCTCCTGATGTTATGGCCAGCCAGCCCTATGGACGAGGCAGGAGTTCACCATTAACTGTTCTGGAAGCAGAGTGCCCCTGGGCAGGAGATTCACACTGCTATGGTTTGAGTCTAGGTTCCTCCAACCCCAAGCCTCATGCATTCATAGGAGGGACTTGTTCAGAGGTGGCTGGATTTAGAGGGCATGGTGCTGGAATTGATTTATGTTTCAATGCTGGGATCAAGGGCCCTAGGATTAAGGGTATGAGTGCTGCCCACTTTAAGCAGCTTGCATGAGAGATAAAGGACAGAAAGAGCTGCCATCTTGCCTTGCTTGCTGCTTTACTATCTTCTGGCTGCCATGAACTGCTTCGCCCCTGTGCTTTGTCATCCTACCTTGGAGCCAGCTAATTACAGACTAAAACCTCCACAAACTGTGACCTAAATCAACCTTTCTTCCTTTAACTTTGGGTGTTTTTTTTTTTCCAGTCTCAACAATAAGAGAAATAACTAAGGCAACATGGTTTCCAGTTTTTTATTTTACTTTATTTATTTTATTGAGAAACAAATATCAATGAGAAATTGATAATCAGTTTCAAAACTGATTAATAGGATAGTTTCAATAATTAATACATTGTACATTGTTATTTTCT
>NDGM010892889.1:0-10867 GCA_002564305.1 Octomys mimax
CTCTCTCTCTCTCTCTCGCTCTCTCCCTCTAAATAAATAAATAAATGTTTAAAAAAAAATAAACATATACATCACTGAAGGGAGCTTAATTTTTCAAATAATGACCCATTAGAGTTTGGGAAACTTTGTAAATCTTTGAATAATAAAAGTTACAGAACTCATGAAAACAGTTAATACTATGATTTGAGTCAATTAAAACTATATCGAGAGGGGTTGGAGAGATGGCTCAGTAGAATAAGCACTTGCTTGGCAAGCGCAAGGGCCTGAGTTCAATTCCTGCTTCCACCAAAAAAAAAAAAAAAAAAAACTATATAGAAGTTCAGATAATAACTATTGATGTCATAGTTCTTATTATAAAAAGGCAAAAGTTTGGCTACGCTTTCCGCAGATGTGACACTCTAGATGCATTCATGCTCTCAAGCGTCTTTGCTCTCATCAAGCCCTGACGTTCTGTCCTCTTGCTCCTGTGGGCACCACTTCCTCGTCAGTGCCACGGCTTCTTCCTCCAAGTAGAGATGGTCACTTGCGGTTGCATCTGAGTGGCTTGGCCCCCGTCCAGAGTGTAGCTAATTACAGCTCATTCCGCAAGTGCTGGCCATGAATCATCCCCAGGAGGCTCCCTTACCTTCTCCCTCTGATCATTTTCCCTGTTGCCTCATCTTCCTTATCATAGTATTTATGCCACTGAATTATAAATGTGAGCTTATTACACCCTCTCCTTTTTGCCTTGAAGGTACGACCTGTACTGTTGTAATGTTTAAACTCGTCTCCCCTGTAAATATATCATGACAGTATATTTGCTCAGCAAATGTGAATAGCAAGAAATTTTTAAAATCTTGTCCTAGTAATACATTGAATTTCAGGGCAAATACGATAAGACCAGCTCTGTATTGTTGCACAGCTCATTTCATTGCCTATATGGTGAATCTGGATACAAGGTCAGAGTTCAGTTAATTTCAAACTGTTTAAAGTTTCATAAATCAAGCTTTATGCACATATACTTTGAAACTGACTTACTGTCCTCAATTTTCAAAACGGAAACCAGAAAATTCGAGCCATTGTTCATGGTAAGTGGACTTTAGGATTGACGTCCCCTAAGGTCCTCCTAGGGACACGTCACACACCACGGCTGACGTCCGTGGTGCTTCACGTGCCTTGTAAATAAAGATCGAAACATATTTTCTAAGTCCCTATTTACTGTATATTATGCCACCTTTAATGATTCCCAACTTCTTAAACAATGTTCCACACATAGCCAGAGCCCACTGCACTCGCTATACTCCGAGCAAGACCCAGAATATCCAGCGCTGTCCTACTCTGGTTTGCACTGGTAGCTTAAGTCTACATGACCTAACTTCAAATCTCTGAAAACTGTAATTTCCAGCTGGTCTTAAGTGATTGCTCTCAGTCCACCAATCAATCATTAAACAGCTGCTGGAGCCAGACTGCGAAGAAATGGGCCAAAGCCCTCTGTGGAACCGCCACTGCGGCGTGAGGTGGAAGCGGGCTGAGATGTTCTCGTGGCGCTCACAAGTGTAAGTTTTCTCTATATCGCCAGTCAGGGATAATGGTTGGAGGACTTTTCATAGAAAGGGGAAGTCCTACAGCCATTTCACTAGTAGAAAGCAACTGCTTTAACTGCAAAATTCTAGTATTTTTCTTCTTAATGCACTGCGAAAAAGCTAGAGGCTCACAAGTCAATACTAACATACTTAAGGCCGGCTAACGAGGAGCCAGAACCCCGCGAGCCCTTCGTCCCCGTCCCGAAGGCAGGCACGAGAACCGCTCTGCACTGCAGTAAGAAAACCGAGCGTTCTTTTCTCACTCACCAAAAAGAAAAATATGATACCAATAAAATTAACATTTAAAAATATATTGATTGACATAAATTAAATAGTTTAATATAGTAGTTGCATAAATAACATGTGAATGATACATTTAGTAAAATCATGATTTAAAATCTGTACTCATAATGAACAATGGAACTGAAAACTTGTTACATGACACTTTACTGAGACAGAAATTATAGCTGTCTTAGACTGTTCCAGACACGAAGGTGTGACACTTCCCTGTGGCACTAGGCGGGTGACGTAGCGAGGCTCAGAATCAGTGTGCTATGTGGGCTGTTACACTCTCGCATGAGCTCAACGTTGAACAAGAAGAAAGCTTCAGGCAGAGGACTGCAGCAGCACAGCGTCAAGCCAGGCCAACGATGACCAACCGTGATTACAGGTAAATGAACTTCTAGACGGACGTGCAGGTGTTACAAAACCAAGATTGTGCTATGATAGTAAGGTGCAAACTTCCACAGGAGAAAAAATAGTTTTAAGGGTTTCAAATATTAATTGCTAATCCATTAGTGCCAATCATAGAAAAAGATCAAGATCCCGCTGCAGCCCCTTTGCTGTCCGGCCGACGGTAGCTCTTCAGCTGCTCTGGTGATGCTATCCTGAGCGTGACAAGGAGGGCGAAGGTGCTGCGGCATGTAAGCAGCTCCTCACTGTCCCCGCTCGGTCTCCCCAGCGTCTCCTTTTGGAGTTGGACCTGACTGTACCAGTGCCCTCCAATTCCACTAAGGAACGGGTGCTTCTGCTTCTGGGTCTTGGCCAGGAATCGTCTGATTCTGAAAGTCTTGTGAGAAGACAGTTAGGCTCAGGGACACAATCAAAGGAAGATATTTCACTTAATTTTGTACACAATACAGATAGACATCTTCCCCTAAACAAAAGTAGAATGGGGCTCTTCATGGTGATTTTCCCCTCTGGGCTGACTATATTAATAATAGAATGTAATTAACTTTCTGAATTTGATAAAGAATCCTGTTCCTACTCTTAGTACTGACAAACGTTCTCAGTGCACTAAGTAACGCAGTCTTTGGGGTACCATCAAGGGAGGTCTAAGCTGTTTGTAAGGCTCCACACTGGTAAGTGGATGTTTTAATGCAACCCTTCCCTGGGCATCTCTGAAGTTCTTCCTGTGAGTGGATGCTGACACAGGGCTTGGCTCCGATGGAGAAGTGGCACTGACATCACAGCCGAAGAACCACAGACCAAGGCCCGGGCGGCGCTGCTGGCTGCAGACTCTGCTTTCTAAAGTATCTATTCGTGCGCATTTGCGGTGCACAACTGTTAGGCTGATCCGGGGATGGGTACACGTGGCCACATAGCTTCACTCCTCTCGTTTTCCTCCTCTCCCTTTCTTTCCCTCCATTTCTTGGAGCCCTTGCTATCTGCAGGAACTCAATCTCCTCTTCCCCATTACTTTTCTTCTATTTTGCTGTATAATTTATTTATAATTTGAGTTTTTCATAAAGACAAACATGGAATATTTAAGTTTGTGTGTCTGATTTATTTCACCTTCATCACGGTCTCAAGGTACACCCATAATTCAGGTTTAGCCTTCTTTATAGAGAGTAGTACTCCATTGTGTATAAATGCCACATTTTCTTTATTCATTCATCCTGAGGACACATGGCTGCTTCCAAGATTTTCTGCCTTGTGCTGCTATAAACATGGTGTTTATGGACCACTGTAATATTATGTCCTAACCTGCTGGGAAGATGCTGAGAAGGGGAAAAGCTGACTCCAACAGATTTCCTGCTTCAGTGTTTCGAGGAATTCTACTGTGCTCGCTCACACTCACCCGGCCTCGTGCAAGGCTTCTCACGCAGCCGCACTGGCATTCGGCACTCGACTTCCTTGTGATGGTGGGGCTTGGTCAACTAAGTTGCAATGTCAGCCCTCCTTCCACTCGTGTTTCTCTAGTGGCCACAGAAGTAGAGCCTTTTTCCTGTACTTATGGGCTCGCTGTACCCCCAGGAAGTGTCTGCTCACTTCGGCCGCCCAGTTTCTGATTGCACCTTTTATTTGGGGGGTCTGTATTTCTTAGACCGCTCGGCCACGCTACCTAGCTTGGGGGGGTCTATATTTCTTAGTCCTGACTGAGGACTGGCTAGCACTTTTTTTCTTTTGCCCTTCTGTACAGTGTTTATTCTGCTTCTTTTGCTCTGTAGAAGGTTTTTAACTTGATGTCATCCCATTTTCTCCTTCTTGTTACTATTTCTTGTGCAACTGGAGTTCTGCTCAGAAAGCCCTTGCCTCCATCTATGTCTTCTGAAGCTCTATGTAGTTTATCTTCCAAGAGAATGTTTCTACTATAATTCAGTGCTTTGATCCATTTTTATTTTAATTTAATACGTGGTGAGAGACACAGTCTAGATCTCATCTGGTGCATGCGGATGGCCACGCTTCCCAACACCAGCTGAAGAAGAGGCCATCTCTCCTCCCACGTTCTTAGTCCTTTCATTAGACTTTAAAAAGGCAGACTGTGCCCACGGTTGTTCCTGCGTCCTCTGTTCTGCTCGCTCATCCTCATGCCTATCTCCGTGCCAGCAGGCCAGTTTTCAGCGCAGTACCTTTGTTACATAACTGGAAGCCCAGGACTGTGATGCCTCCTGCTTTTGCCGCCCAGAACTGACTCTGCCATTCTGATCTCTTCTGGCTGCACAGGAGCCTCAGGCTTGTTTCTGCTGGTTCTGTGGGGAACGATGCTGGTGTTTGCTGGGATGCAGGGCATCCGCTCCTCCCCTGCCCAGCACCCCTGCGCCCACCTCCATCTTCTCCTCCGCATATTTGTTCATGGCAGCACCAGCTGTTGCCGCAGTTTCAGTGGGGCATTCTGTACAGCTTTCTCATTATTAAAACACAGGGAAGAAGAAGCAAAATATACTGCTTTGCTGTTCGCGTCAGTGATAGGTATGAAGTGCGCCACTGCCGAGATCATTGTGCACGTGGGAGAATCAGGCTTCATGATTGGTTCAGAACAATGGCTGGGGACTTAGGAAGAACGTGGGCTGTTGGAATGGATGAGCCTGCACAGCTACTGTGGCCAGAGGGGAATTCCACTCCCAGGTTTTAGACTGTCCTACTTGGATTTTATAATAAAATGAGGCAATAAATATCTTTATTTTAACCGGTATTCACAGAGCTTTCTATTATATGAGCATGTCCTAACTCCTAGTTCAGGTAAGAGAGGGGTCAAAACCAGAAGAAATACACAGGAACACACACTGAGCATGGCAATGATAATATGATTGATGAGGTAAGTAGGGTTTCTCAAATGTCCTTTCTCACAGACATTTTAATCTCACAGCTGTACTTATTCATTTTATGAAGGCGGTACCAAGCACCCCGGCAGGAGCTATGCAGCCCAGTCACAAGCTAGAAACCAGGGAGGACCACATGCTCAGAGTCTACAGTCCCCCATCCTACTGCCTCCCATCCCAGAAGCGCTTGAGGAGTCTTTCAAACTCATTATTTGGTGAACCGAATGCCTAGCTGACAACTCGCTGGCAGACGTGTGACACGGTTGAAACTTGAGCACCGATTTCAGAAAATGCCACTGGTGGGGGAAACCTGTCCCACATATGGATTGGAAAGGCGGGTGCTGGGTCTGGCTGAGATGATGTGGAGCCCAGCTCACAACCTTCCAAACATTCAGAAAATGTAACGCAGTGCACACTGCCAGACAGGTCCTCTCCAGACGGGCTGCACGCAGTAGCTCCTGCCCTCAAGTAGAGAGAGATGCGGTTTTTAAAAAATCTAGTGTCTCTCCCCACCGCCCATATACAAAGTCCACCAAAAAACTGTATCCATACCTTAGCAGCTCTCTACTGAGCAATGTCGGGAGGCTCAGGCCACCACTCTAGGCTCCTCCTGGAGCTGTTGAGGCCAAAAGCAACTTGCACTAATTTCATGATGTCTCAATAAATTTAGTATTAACACATTTATGCAAGATTTTCTTTACCTGGTGTGCACCTCTTTTTGGCAGACTCTGTACACTATCTGATTCAGGGACTGTCAAAATGGGCTTCGAATGCTGACGGACAACTGTCAGTTCTCAAAGCCCCTTCCCAGCCCTTCCTCCTCCCGCCTCCACCTCCTCCCATTCCCCTCCAAGAAGGGGATACAGGTATCCAAGTCCAGCTCAGCTCTGTCGCCTCCTGCTCAGGCCTTGAAGTGCTTCTCCACTGCACAGGAGAACCTGCCCTCTTCCCTGGGCCTGGCCTCTCCCAGCCTGGGATGCCCGTGCACCAGGACTGCTCCCAGGCCCCTATGGCTGGGGAGCCTGTCTGTAGCCCCGAGGGCTGAAGCGCTCTCTCCGGTAAGTCCTTCCTGTGCACCTGGAGCAGGGCTCCTGCCATCACTGCCTGTGGAGATTTCTGTGGCCATCCTTGTGTGGCTCTGTCTTCCACTGGCTGTGGCACCCAGGAGGAAAGGGCTCGAGTCTGATTGCATTGTGTAAGCAGTGCCCCTGGACCGCAACAGCACAACACACATGCTGGATGACACCCAGGAGGGCAGAAAGCACACGTGTGTGCACATGTGCATGACTGCACACGTGTGTGTGCATGCATGTGTGAGTACATGTGTTTGCAGGCATCTGCCTGTGTGTGTGCCTGTGTGTGTGTGAATGCATGTGTGTGTGCGTGTGTGTGTGTGAAGTCGACGGTGGATGCTCCCGAGCTTCTGTGCCTGGCCTCCTTGTACACAGGGATGAAGATGCACACACCAGGAAGCGACTGCCCCGACCCCTAAGCCTGGTTCCTCAGCAAATGCTATAGCCCACCTTGCTGCATGTGCTTTGCTTTTTGTCCCAGTCTTTCGTATTTATGTCTGTTCTACTTATTATATCCCAGAGCCCAAGGGGACTTCAACATCCTTTCTGTTTGGCTTTCAGCAACTATTTGGGCTCTTCCTGCAAGGCTTTGCTAAGGACACAAGGCCAGCAGGAGCTCCACTGCTGACTGCACTAAGCCAGCGCTGTGAAGAATCAAGAGAAACAATTTGCCCATTGCGCTGCAGTGGCTGAGCTGTGACCCAGGAAATGCTAGTTCCCAGAGCAGAATCTATGCAGGGGACTTAAACTGGAAAAGGGCCTTTGCTCGGTCCCTAAGCTGAGAAATGACAGATGTCTTCTTTCAAGACACAGGAAGAACAGGAGAAAGCCATGGATAACTGAGGCAGACCTCGGGTTACTTGACCTCAACTTACAGACATCATTAAAAAGAAATGTGTTCTTACTTGTGCACCTGCAGAGATAAAAGCGCCCCTGAGGTACTCAGACATGCACTCCCGGGTCACAGGTCCCACTGTATCAGACCCCTTCTATCACCTAGAAAACTGCACATGTCCCAGACCATGACGAGCCTGTCCTCTCTGGCCTGGAGCTGCAGGTGGAGGGCCAGATTCTCCGCTGTGACAGCACAGGTCACCCGTGCCCTCGAGGGTGCTCTCCCCCAGAAGACTGTGCCCAGCTGTCACCTCCTCTCAGTGGGGCTTGGGGCCACAGAGACGACAGTGTCACCCTCAAGCATCTGGCTGGCCTTTTGTGCTGTGATGCTGCTAGGCCTTTTCAGGTCAGCTCCGCTTTAAAGCTGCCTCTTCAGGGGCTATTTTCGTCGCTGAGATCCTTTCTTTGAACGTGAGCGCAGGCAACAGGAGCGACTATGATGAAGGTTGATTTAAGTAAACTTGCTTTGTCTAAACATTGTAATAGAAACCCACGGGCTTCCACTTTCCCGGGACAGCCTGTCATTACCCACCGAGCTCCAGAAAGGAAATAATCCTGCAGTCAACAATATAAACACAGATTCCAGGTTCCTGAGCTCTGAAATTGCTATATTTAAATTAAAGGTTCAGAGATGCAGGAGGACAGAGACAAGAAGTAAAGGGCAAATACACGATTGATTCCTTACTTCTTTCGGCAGGGGAGACCGCAGGGCTGTGCTCCACGGAACAGCCACAGTTCTGCATTTTGAACACAGAAAGCACATGTTCCAGTGGGCCTGGATCCGAGAAGGATCAGGTTCTAGGACAGCCCTCAAGATCTCCTTCTTTGTCATCCTTTATAAAGCTGACCGAGGTTTTCCAAAGCACCTGAAGAATTTCCTGCTCAATATTATCACACTAAGCAAATGGCAACAGTACAAAGATTAAGAATAGGTCAAGAATTCTTGCTAAAAAGTTGAATACATCACAAACCCTTTCAAGTTAACAGAACTACAGGCAATTTGAGGCTTATGAGAACTACATTGTGGATTTTCCAGGAATGTCTCTTGAAAGACAAAGCAAATTAATTTTCCACTTGTTTACCAAACACATCTATGGGCAGCAGGGAGATGTAAGTGGGCCACGAGCTGAGAACGATGTGAGGCCAGTCAGGCGCAGCAGGGCACGTCTCACGGCATGTGCACAACAAGGGTCCTTTACTTTTTTGAAACGTAGAAGAAAATGGTAAGGGAGAGTTGTCCACTTCCAACTGCTGGATGTAGCTCAGCAGCACAGAGCCAGCCTGGCAAGCCCCAGGTACTGAGCTCAATTCCTGACACCCCCTCCAAAAAAAAACACTCATTAAACTGGTCCTAAAAGCTGCACATCTGAAAGGACGTGTTTATAAACAGCTTGGTGAGCTCCCTGAGGCGCTGCCCAGCGGGACCTGCAGCCCCAGCCCAGGCACGTTCACTGTGCCCCACCATGGTCTCCCTTGCACAGATGTTTTTTTCCAAGCTGCATAGCTCTAAAATGTGTTTCCAAATATCAATCATATAGAATTAGGAAGAATTCACTGTGGTTTCTAGCAGACATTTGTTGGGTTCAGTCTTTTGCAAATGGATGTAGACGACTTAGGTAGAGTTTTCAGAGTATAGATGCCGCTGCCTCAGAACCACCAGGGGCCAAAGCAAGGGGCCTGCAGGGTACGGGGTTGCTCGGGCGCTGCCACAGACCCTGGGCGTGGGATCTCACTTCAGTCACAACCTGTATTTCCCAATATCTACCAGAAAAATAAACTTTTCAGGCTGACAAGATAGCTCAGGGCTCTAAAGCATCTGCTTAGGCAAGCTTAGGAGCAGGAGACCACGGTTCAATCTGTGGCACCACATGCCATGCCAGCCCTGCCCTCAGGGCAGGCTAAGCCAGCCGGGGAAAAAAAGAAAAATGAAACAATAAAATAAACTTTTCCTTTAATCATAAGTAGTGCTTCATCAAAGCTGCGCATCCAATTCAGAAATCTGCCTTTTTCTCACA
Organism: Octomys mimax; assembly: GCA_002564305.1. NCBI lineage: Eukaryota > Metazoa > Chordata > Mammalia > Rodentia > Octodontidae > Octomys > Octomys mimax. The sequence goes on from NDGM010892889.1 coordinate 9,087, forward strand.
CTCTGAATCCAGTAGAATTCATCCCTTCATCGCCAGCAAAAGTGAAGACTGGCCAGGTCCAGCAAGACCCCCACGTTCTTGGGGGTGCGTTCTGAGGTCAGGCTCTCGGATCTAAAACCCAGAGGCCTGGCGACAAAAATCTGCATTCCTCTGCCATAGCTAGTATGACTTGATCCCTCAATCTTACTGAAAGTTATTTTATGTATTATTTTATCCATCCTATGACAATCTATGTAGTCCCTTAAAAGAATGAAGATCTGAGATGGGCTGACAGGAAAAGCTGGGAATGCCAGGACATCCGTCCACCACACCCCCTCCCGCTCAGGTAAAGACGGTGCCACACGGCAGTGAGGATGGGAAGACTGCCTCCGCCCTGAGGGGTTCTGGGGGCCGCAGCTGCGCTCCATGCTGACCGGGCACGGGGCGGTGCGCAGCACACGCATTTACACTTTATTCTCATTTTGGTTTTTGTCTTTTTTTTTTTTGGCAGTAGTCACAGATTTTGTTAGATGAGAGACACTCCAGATTATCTCACAGGTAAGGGTTAAGGCCTGCTATCACCCATGCCAGAGGAGAGGAAACACTCCTGTGCGCAGGAGAGGGCAGAAATAAAGCCTAAGGCCATGTTCTCCGGCTCAAGTCTATCCCCTCAGGAGGCTTCCCTGCTTGGCAGTGTCACCAGCGCCATCAAGAAACAGCCTGCTAGAGAATAGCATATGCAGTCAGGCGAATGTGTAAAGCCCCATGTTCATGATCTGTCCCCAAGTGAATTGGTCTCTCTTCCACTTGTCCCCTCTCCTTCTTGGGCTCTTGTGATATCATTAGATGCTTGGACCCCCAGGGCCCACGAGTGGGCTTTGTCTCGTACTGCCGACTGGTACTCAGTGGAACGCCACCCGAACAATAAATAGGACTCTCTCCCCAAGTGCTGGATCTTAGCATGAAAGGCTTCCTTTAAGACGGCACCACTCAGAAGGCACAGCGGCTTTCCCAGGGTTCCGCTCATTCGTTCTCGCTGCAGCCTCTAGCTGTGAAAACCAAAGATCTACTCCCGCAGCTGCGCATGGGCCACTGGAAACGCTGATGGGACAGCCTTGGACCAGGTCTGGTAACAATGTTTTTTCTCTTTTTAAGACAAGATTTCACTATGCAGTTGAGGCTGGCCTTGAACTCGTTTTGTAGCCCAGACTGGCCTCAAACTCACCATAATCCTGCTTCCTCGGCCTCCTGAGGGCTAGGATTGCAGAATCTAGTACTTTTTGTTAGTAAATGACAAGACTAACACCACATTTTCATTTTAACAAGACAGACACCTGAAGACACATCAATTTAAAAGTGACAGTGACTTTTTTGTTTGCGGTACCGGGGATTAAACTCAGGACCCTGCGCTTGTCAGGCAAGCACTTATTCTGCTGAGATACCTCTCTAGACCCTTACCTTCTTATATATTTTTTCTTTTTTTATTTCTTCTAATTTTGCATGCATATATCTGATAATATGAACAACTAATTTGAAGACAATACCATGTAATACAACAAATACTGTGAAATTCATATTATTTTATTTAGTGAAATTCTGAATCATTGGTAATTTTTCTATTTTAATAATACTTCTTACTGTCCTTAAAAAATTTTAAAAATTGTTATTACATCAAAAATATGAAGAGAGAGACCGACTCCCAGTCCAGGTCCGGTGAGTGTGTGGGAGAGCTTCCAGCTACCCTGCACCTGCGGGACCAGTCCCACCCCAGGCACAGCGTGGGCCAAACCCTCTCCCACCCC
>NDGM010893184.1:0-12285 GCA_002564305.1 Octomys mimax
TGGACTCATTTTTAGAATGTTCAGTGTATGAACCTTTTTAGAAATAATAGCTTTAATTAAGAACCCTCAACTACAGTTTGAATTGTCTACTTGGAAAATGGGTAGGGTTGTTCCCTATCTTTTTGTCTATGACTGTTCCATCTGAGAAGGAACTTAAATAGGTATTCAGGAGAATTGTTTCCCCTTCTCACCTTCCCAACTAGTTAAAACAGATACCTAGTCATACTTTAGGTAGCAGAATCAAAATACACAACCAAATTCTGATGACAACATGGACCACAGACAAGTGGCTTTAAACTCTTAGTGTGATTATCTAACTCGGAGCATGGTGGAAGGGGAGATTACTTATGCGTTCCTCTCAGAGAATGCTGGGAGTGTTTTGGTGGGAATGGGAGGGGTAGTGGTCTTTTTGGTTTGGTATGTGTGTGCTTCCTTTTTGATTGCATTGAGGCTGCTATTGAAGGGTACCCTTTCTGGCCAGTGTTTTTTGTTATTTAAAATATTACAGTCTTGGTTTGTGCCAATACATTTGTTGTCAATTCTGGGTTTTTCATGAAGTTAAGTCTTGTATTAGCTTGCCAATTTGAAGTTGTTTTTTTTTTTTTTAAACTAGATAGCCTCTAATGAAAGTGTGAAATTTGGTTAATTACTGTTTATACAGTCATTTCTGGGGATAAGTAATTGAAAATAGAAGAATTTCTTTATGTTCCTAAGATTCTAAGTCTTATAGATCCTTAACAAACTGATAGGAGACTTTAAAACCCTTTCCTAACTAGGAAGGAAATATCTTGTTGCTTTCAAATACTGTACCCTATTTGCTAAAAATTGTCTGTAGTGAAACAAATCTTTTTTGGTGTTTTGTTTTTCTTTTTATGTGTCTGGGGGTAGAGTCTCACTAGGCAGCTCAGACTTGTAGTGATCCTCATGTGTTTAGCCTTCCCAACACTGGGATTTATAGACATGCACCACCACACCCAGACTTGGTGGTGGCTCTGCCTGCTGAGTCAGCAGAGCTATCTCAATGGCCTAACAAATCTTAATAGGCATCTTCCTCTGTCAAGTGTCAGCCCTTTGGCCATTTACCTTAGGGCACTTTGAATGAAAGAGGTAGAAAGAAAACCTGTTGCTGAAAGTTTAAGGCTAATTTAACTGCCTCAGCTGGAACAGTAGAAATAGTTAACATTATTATATTTCATGAATGTTCTAAGAGTTATATGTTTCATTTTGTCCACAGGTTTGCCCCTATAAGATAGGTGCTTTTGTTCTCATTTTTAGATGAGGAAACGGGTCCTGGAAGGTGAGAGAGCATTCAACTTAGGGTGGAGGAGGAGAATCTGAATAGGGTGAGTTGAGCATCTGACTTGTTAGGTGCTCATATTGTTTACTTAAATACTGAATATTTCAGGTATTCATTGTATTTGAAGGTGACATTCCTTCACTCACTGAAAGGTGAACTTGAGAAAAATTTATTAGGATAGGATAGATACAGATATAGATATTGTTGTCTTTTGACAAACATATAGTCAGTGGAACCTAGCCTGTGGGGGAGGAGCTCATTTTACTTGTGGTTTCATATACTGTCCTGTAGGTACAAATGACCTTTTTATGGATGCAGTCTTTGATCTTACTGGTTTGGGTTGGACATTCATTGTTGTTGAGTACTTGTTCTAAACTATTAGGTATTTTTCATCCAGAAAGCTTTTTATGTTTAAAATTTCATTTGGATATAAAACATTGTTAATTTTTCTTTCAACGATTTTGGTGAAAACAAATTCTGTATTATAATGTATTATGAACAGAAGATTAAAATAGTCATTTTCCTGAAAAAAAAAAAAAGTGATACTTCTGAATCCTAGCTCTTCAGTAATGAGAATGGTATTTTTTCACTTGGCCTCTCCTTCTAGTGGGGAAACTTTCCTAGAGATGCTATGAGAAAGATTGTTGGAAAAAGGTTGTCTAGATTTGAGGATAAGAAGCTTAAAAGACTCCACATTATTGTCATTAGAAAAATGGGGGAGCCAGATAGCTCAGCAGACTAAAGGGCTTGCTTAGGCAGAGTGAAGTGGCCTCGATACCAGGTGTGCCATACCAGCCCTGCCCACGGGGCTCCCTGAGATGGCAATTGAGACTGGTGTGGTGGTGCGTGCCTGTAATCCCATTGTTTGGGAGCTGAAAACAGGAGGATCACTAGGAGTCCGATCTGTGTAGTGAGACCCTGGAGACCCTGAACTAAATACACACAAAAAAAAAGAAAGAGAAAGAAATATATATTCAAGCTGGATGTTGGTGGCTCATGCCTGTAATCCCGACACATGAGAGGCGGAGACAGGAGGACTGCCATGAGTTCCAGGCCAGCCTGGCTGGGCTACATAGTGAGTTCAAGGCCAGCCTGAATTATATACAGTGAGACCTTGTGTGGAAAGAAAAAAAAAAGGTATTTATTATGTGCTAGTTTTCCTGATCCCAGAGCTTCATTTTCACCAGTTTGTCTGCTTGTCTTTTTTGGGGGGTTGGGGTGTTTTGTTTTTGTGACAAGTTCTTGCTGTATTGCCCAAGCTGGCCTTGAACTCACTATGTAGCTCAGGCTGGCCTCAAATTTAAGGCAATCCTTCAGCCTCACCACCACTGTTTGAAAGACAGCAGGTAAGGAGGAGAGGCTCTATACGGAAGGAGTAAAACAGGAGAATCCAGTACAAGGACTTTATAGTGAATGTGTTAAGGCAGGGGAGCAGCAGACGCTGTCCACTGAATGAAAATAGAAAGATATGCAGTGTTCAAGGTCAGAGCAAAAAAAGTAAGGATTTTAGTTTACTTTGCTAATTCCTTAGATTTGCATCTTACTTCTTGCATTAGCTTGCATGTATATATAAACTTAGGCTTCCTAAACCATTTTCTTTCTTTTCCAAAGGTGACAAACATTTATAGGAGACACACAGTCACTATAGCAGTTAAGCTGAGGAATATATCAGAAACTCTTCCTCATTTTCTGTTCCCCTCTTAGGCTGACAAGTTCCTTGGTGTGTTACCTGCTTCTGCCACTGATGCAAACTGCAGAACTTCTCGTTCATTCCCATGGGAGTATCCAATGGGGAGTCAGCTCTAAAAGGAACCCAACCAACGTTTCCTAGCCCCTTCATTCTGGTGACTGGTGGAAAGAAAGAGTGAGAGGGACAATATATTTGAATACTGCATGAAAAAGAAACACCAGCAAGTTACTATATATTTTCCTTATCTGAAGCCATGTTAATTGTATTGTGTGTATATATCTGGGGAGGTTGGAGATGATGAACTTCATTAGAAGTGACTAGAACAAACAGGGTAAGAGTCAGTTGATTTTGAAAGATGTTGATGTTTTGAAATAATGTGTTACTTCTATGTGAGGAAAGGATAGAAAACGTTCAGGACATCATCTTACAGACTCATCTACAAAATTGCAATAGCAGTGACATCTACACAGAAGACCTGTAACTGCAAACAGGATGAGGTTACCTCTGACATCTCTTGACGCTGCTCAAACAAGTTTGATTTTTGTTTGGGGGGGGGGGGTGCATGAGAAAGACTGTACCTAAAAGACTAAAATAATTTTATGTCTATACTTTCTCACTTGTTTTTATTTTTTGTTTGTGGTTATTTTGGTGGGAGAGGAAGGATTTGGAGATAGAATTTCACTTCGTATCTGGAGTGAAGGGGAGGATGTAAAGCCCAGCCCTTCACCCAAGAATAACCCAGTAATGACATCTCTAAGCGTGGGAAGTGTTTCCCTCAATACTGGGAGGATCTAAGGCTGCACCCCAGTGGGATTCCCAGCTTGAATTGGAAGACCATTCAGAGGGCCATGGCATGTCTTAGCGAGAGCACCGAGAGCTTAGCCTGTCTGGGATGAAATGCCAAACAGGAGAGATGAGGTCGAAGGGACGTCCCCCAATTTGGAGGTGGGGGCAGTGCTCATGTGATTTAAGAGCTTGGTGCCTGCCAAGGCCTGTGTCCTCCGCTGAGGGTCTGACACGAAAGCGACGCTTCTGGGCGCTGAGTCCGAGTCACGAGAAACGGCCCAGCTGTGCCCAGGCGGCCAGCGCCAGACCCTGGCGTCCTCCATCTTCTCTCCTGAGCTCCCCCTGCTCCAGCTGCCAGAGCTGCGGACCGCAGCACCACACACCCCCGCGGGGGGGGACGCCGCGCCCCATCCCCGCCCCCGGCCCCACCCCGGCCCCCCCGCGGGGGCCCTAACCCCACCGCCCGCGGGCACTGGCTGAGCTCCGAGGCTGCGGGCCGGCCGCGGGGACGCCTGGAGGGGGTCGGGGCAGTAGGGGGCGGCGGCGGCCGGGCCGGGGCTCCCCCCCCGCCCGCGCTCGCCGCCGCGGTGGTGCGTCCCGGAGGGTACCGGAAGTGGCCGCGCTCGGCGCTGCCATGTTGAGGAGCCGCCGCTGCCGCTGCCGCCGCCGCCGCCGCCGCTTTGTTGTCGCCTCCTCCGGCTGAGGAGGCTCCCTGAGCGGGGGGGAGTGGGGAGGAGGGGGGTCGGCTGCCGCAGCCATGGAGGCCAACTGGACCGCGTTCCTGTTCCAGGTACTGGGGGCCCCCCCGGGGGGGACAGGGGGACAGGGGGGCCGGGCCCCGGGCTAGCGGGCGGGCGGGCGGGCGCTCCTCCTCCCTCCCTCTCGGCTCCGCTCTCCGGCCCGGCCTTAATCCCCCTTTGTTTTTCCGCTCGCCCGCCCCGGCGGTGCCCGGCTGCCGAGGTGAAAGGAGGCGGCCTCACGGGGCGCGGGGGAGAGAGCAGGCCTCGAGGTGAACCCCAGGCCCCCCCAGCAACACTCACGCACACACCCTTCCCTCCCACCCCGTGGGGAAGGGAGGAGGCCGCCGCTGTCACCACTCGGCGGCCCGGAGAAAGGAGGGCGCCGGGCCCTGGAGAGCGCGGGCCGCTTGGTCCCTGCTGCGGCGGGCACGAGCCGCGCCGAGGGTGAGGGGTCCCCGCTCCCGCTCCCGCTCCCGACACACTTCATCCATCTTTCGCCCGCCTCCTTTCTCCTTGCCGCCCTCTCCTCTTTTTGTGTGTGTGAGAGTGTGTTGACTTTCTGACCCTCCTCCCACATCCCGCGAATAGCGGGTATCCCTGGGTTCCCCGCCACTCCCCCTTCCCGCCGCCCCCTCGTGTTTACCCAGTTGAGGGGGGTGTTGTGAGGGTGTCTCCCTTCCCCAAACTTTTTCACTGGATTTCCGTTTTCCTTGCTCCAGCCCCGGCCGAGCCTGGCAGCTGGCACCCTGTCCCTCTGTCCAGCTCCTGCGCCGTTCGGTGCAGCGCGGGGAATCCCCGGGCCGGGCGGGGCTGGGAGGGGAGCAGGGCCGGGACTCCAGGAGGCCAGACCTTCTCCCGGGCGCTGTCCCCCGCGGCCCACTCCTGCGTCTCCTTCAGCCAAGCAGCGGGCAGACGCAGAACAGGGAGTGCAAACAAAGTCCGCTTACAAAGCCCCCCCAGATGAGTCACTCGTTGGGGTGTTGGTCTTCAGTTTTTGCAAGAAACTTTACAGTGACTGTAGCTCAAACCTTAGCCATCCTCTTGGCTCCCACTTTATGTGAAGGACCCTTGTTTTGGAAGATCTTGGCTGGACACTCCCCTCCCCCCTTCGTTTCTATTTGCAAACGAAGCGTTTAGTGAGCGGTAACGTTGAGCTCACGGGGAAGTTTAGGAATCCGATGAGGTTAGGAAGCTCGTCACTTTTAAGTGCGTCCTTCCCGCCTCTTTAAGTTATTTTCCTTTTTGGAATACTTCGTATGCGTAAGACGCACAGCTTGGGCGCTTGGGATCTTTCGGAAGTATCCCGGAACGAATGCGGAATTTTTAAAAATTACAAACCTTCCCTCAGCTTCTGGTACCATCCCAGTGGCAGTAGTATAGGGAGTTGGACGGGTCAAGATTACCTATTGTGTAAGATCTGGTTTGTTGTTTTAAGACGTATTTCAAACGTGGGCAGTGTGGTTTTAGAGTAATTGTTGAAATGTATTTGGGATTTTTTTTTTAAAGTAAGTAGCAATATTTACTGAAGATCATGGTACAGTAGCAGAAATAGGCAGAAGGGAAAAGAAAAAAGGAACGAAGAGGAACGCTCTTTGAATCAGTCTTTCAATTTTTAAAGGGTTAGATACCTGCAACTCCAGGTGGAAGCTTCCTAAAATTGAAAGCACTCAAAATTATGGAACTCGTGAGCGACCCTGTTTCCTCTTTCTGGTCCACTATTGTTTGATTGTGCTTTGATGAGCTTGATAAAAATGTGATAAATGAACTTAATGCACTGGAAAAGAAATGATACATAACTAGCTGGTGTTCAGCTTGGTGTAAGGGTGACTAATTCCTTCTCTAGAAAAAGTTCTTAAATGAGCATTTTAAAGTGCAGGATAGCCTGTAGAAATGATTTTTGTGTTGATTAAAGTCATCAAACAGTGGAGATTAAAAAAAAAAACGAGTTATGTAAAGGAAAAAACATATTGCTCATCTTTGGAAGCTAGTTGAAACATCTTTTGAAATGCTTTTCTAAAACTATCTTTCCCTGGATAAAGGAAATACAAGTGTTTATTGACCAACTTTTTAGTTAGATTTTATATTTAACTTTTTTAAGCAACCAAAAACTTTTTTAACCTGGTGGAGAAGTGTAAAAGCTAGTACATGGTCCTAGGTTTGGCAATGTGTATAGTGAAATTGTTGGAAAACTTGTAATTGAGAGCCCGAGGACAGTTGGGTGGTTAGAGAATATTGTGGACCTTTCTATAGAAAAAGGTATGGCTAGACCTAATCAGTTCTGAATTTAAGTAACTTTCTCTGGGGAAAGAGAGATTTGAACTCTCATGTTTGTCTCTTAGAGCATACTGTTGATTTTAAAACAATATTTGAAGTTATCCTGTAGAATATTTTAAGATAGTTTAGTATCTGCCTGCTATCCAGATAACCTAGTGGAAAGTGAAAGCTGTAACTATTAAAATGTTTGATGGATGATCCTAACAGGACATTCAAGATATGACTCACCGATGCTAATTCGTTTCAGTGCAAAATCCCTTACCCTCTGGCACTGGAGATTTCAGGGTGTTGGATCCTACCACCCTGGGTGAGGAAATAACATTTCTGGTTTTGTTTTGTTTTGTTTTTTGCCAGCCCCAGAAAAGGGAGAGCTTAGGCAGGGCTAAGAAGCTTTGTACATAAGAGAAATTGGAAATAAAATTAAAGTTTTGATAATGCTTGTCAAATAAAAGCCTACCTAGAAGTTATATTTTTAAAATAAGTCACTTAATTGAAGGTAAGCCATGGTTGTTATTCTACTTTGTTTCTCCCAGAGAACAAGTTGAGAAAAGCCAGTTCCTCCCTTAGAAGGCTTCATGTAGAAATGTGGGGATCCTAGGAATCCTCTGTGATTCAGTAGTCATTCTACAGCATTTCACCCAAGAAGCAGGGACCTGAACTGACCCTTATGTGAGAATGAACTTCAGCAATGCTGTAAAAAAATACTTTATGTTGCCACAGACATCTGAATTGGTAAAATGGCAGTAAGTGCTTTTAGTACTCCGTTGCACTCTTGGTTGTACAGAATTGAAAAATGCCTCAAAACATTATAAGTTTGAACTTTGTCTAGAAGACTTGCTTGATATTAGCTGTTGAAATTGTATATCTTGAGTTATCTTCCACTATTAACTGTCTGTATACTGTATGGAAACTTAGGTATCCTCCTACAGCCCAGTTGGAAAAGGAGTAAGATTAGAACTAAATTGTGTGAATTCTCTAATGATGTCACATGGCTAGGTAGAACCCAAAAGTCATAAGTGCTCCACAAATTAATTAAAGATGGATTGTACTTCAGTATCAGCGTTAAGTCTAAAAAAGACACTCATAAGTTAACCACACAAATTCTGAGAGTGCTTCCAGGACCTAAAGGGTATCTAAATCAGAACTGTTGAATTGAAACTGATAGCTCTGACCACCACACCTCCTAGTCATTGAGGGAAAGAGTAGGTCCAGGCTTAGCTTCTGTGCTGCCATTAAGTAAACATGGATCAGTGTGTGGTAGATGTTCTAAACTATCAAGGGAGGAGCTATGAATGAGTGTGTGTGTGCTTTCTTGTTTGTTTTTTCTTTGAGTTAAGTGATTACAGTCAGAAGGGTAAGTAACTAAGTGTCTAAGATAATGGAATGGACCCTTCCTAGAATATTGTATGCTTAAAATACTTAAAACTCTAGCAACTTGACTAATATATTCTTCTAGGATTATAGAACTAAACAACAGAGGCCTGGGCTCACTGTCAGGAGTTCAAATAAAGAATAATGTTGGTATACAACAATATATTAGGAAGAACTATTTCAGGAATTTTTCCCTCATTTCCTAAATGTATGTCATCATGGCGGTGTGGAGAATTTTGAAAGAATCAAAACCAAGAGAGTAAACTATTCATAAATACCAAGAACCCTGTCCATAGTGAAATTTTGGTTTCAGTACAGTGAAGAAAAATTTCCAGACAGTAGTCTAGTCCTCAGTTTTGAATTGGAGAACCTAATTATAACAGCAAATGTCCAATATTTTCTGAAAACCTACAACCGCTGCAAGAAGATGGATGTGAAAGAAACTTAAATGTTCATTGCTTGTTTTTTCTCTTACTAGTCTGTCTTTGAGAGTTTAGGGTTTAAACAGTGTATACTGAATGGAAGATGAAATGACCTGAGGAACAACTGATAGGTGTTTTGCTATGGGCAACTTTATAGATAACCTTCCAGGTTGATTAATAGCAGGTTATATTTCAACCAAATCTTTTACTAAATGAAAATTTTTTAAATAAACTTAACAACTAGCATATGTATTCACCAGATTCCTTTCATCATTTAGCAACAACCCCTTAGTCACTTAAGAGTTTTCTTTTGATGGAAAGAGAGTGACATGGTTCTTTTCCTTTCCTGGGTAACAGACCAGAGGTGATTATGTCAGTATGTGGCTCTAGTAAGGTACTGTTAAATGCTTAGGTCTGGGCTGTAATATTTTTGACAAGTACCTAAACTTGGTTGCAGCACTGACGAGTGCAAACTGATTTCATTAGCTGGTATGTCCCTTCTGAACCAGGGCGCTGTGTAGTTTAGTCAGCTATTTGAAAGCAAGATCACTGTCAGCAACTTAGTTGCAAAAGTTTTGTGTCTGCCTAGTGATATTTCAATGCTTTGTGTTTGGAGTTCTGGGAGTAACAAGGTGATTGCTCCACCTCTGCTGTGGAAAGTAGCTCACGGGCTCCAGGGCTGTTTCTTCTGTTCGGAATTGTCTGGAACATGTTGGATTTTGAAGGTCATTGTGAGAGGCTGAGTTTCTCAAGTGTACATGTTTGATTTTAGGCCCATGAAGCCTCCCATCACCAACAGCAGGCAGCACAGAACAGCTTGCTGCCTCTCCTGAGCTCTGCTGTGGAGCCTCCTGATCAAAAACCATTGCTTCCTATACCAATAACTCAGAAACCTCAGGCTGCACCAGAAACATTAAAGGATGCCATTGGGATTAAAAAAGAAAAACCCAAAACTTCATTTGTGTGCACTTACTGCAGTAAAGCTTTCAGGGACAGCTATCACCTGAGGCGCCACGAGTCCTGCCACACAGGGATCAAGTTGGTGTCCCGGTCAAAGAAAACCCCCACCACAGTGGTTCCCCTTATCTCAACCATCGCTGGGGACAGCAGCCGAACTTCGTTGGTCTCAACTATTGCAGGCATCTTATCAACAGTCACTACATCCTCCTCAGGCACCAACCCCAGCAGCAGTGCCAGCACCACAGCTATGCCCGTAACCCAGTCTGTCAAGAAACCCAGTAAGCCTGTCAAGAAGAACCATGCTTGTGAGATGTGTGGGAAGGCCTTTCGAGATGTGTACCACCTCAATCGGCACAAGCTCTCCCATTCAGATGAAAAGCCCTTCGAGTGTCCTATTTGTAATCAGCGCTTCAAGAGGAAGGACCGGATGACTTATCATGTGAGGTCTCATGAAGGAGGCATCACCAAACCCTATACTTGCAGTGTTTGTGGGAAAGGCTTCTCGAGGTACTGCGTTTTCCTTCTTTTCAGTATGGTATCAATAAACTTCAGTTTTATTTCCATGTGATCTAGCAGGTTTATGTGAGAATAGATGTGGGCAGGCCTGTGTTATTAGAGGAGATTGGTGATAGACAAATAATACGCCTCCTGGTGTAATTCCAGTTTGGTGTGGTTGACAAATGGTGACATAGTTATTATCTTGTTATGTTGTTTAAAAAATGTCTTGGTGGACTGAGGCCGTTGGTTGGTGCAGGGATGCTTATCTCTGTAAAACCACTAGTTTCACATTAGATGGGGAACTAGATATGAGATTCTTTGCAAATCAAAGATTTGCTGGAAGTTGAGATGACTGTGGATACTTGTTCAATGAAACTTTCAGGTGAATGTTTCTCCATTTTTCTGTGGGCACTAGCATTTCACTAATTTTCATTTTAAAAAGCTTTTAGTTAATACAGTAGTAGCTGGATTAAACTGTAGGTATCATGTAGTTATAGACTCAAGACCTGTTACAATTTGATAAGACTAAGAGAAAAGTAAAGGACTGAGACTTTTGTTCAGGTAAGAGAGGAAAGGAGGCTTGCTTGAACTGGGGAGGAGTTGGTAATTCTGCTAGCTTTCTTTAAAATATGCCCCCTTCTAATCTGCAAAGCATGTAAGCATCACATAAAGTAGCATTTCTCTATGTGTGTTCCATTATATCTTCTGTTGAAACTCTCTCTTTCACAGGCCTGACCACTTAAGCTGTCACGTAAAACATGTCCATTCAACAGAAAGACCCTTCAAATGCCAAGTAAGAGTTAAAATGACTTATCCTTAGGGTAGCACTTAATGCACATTATGCAGAAGGTCTGAGCCAGTCAAATCTCACAGTTCTTCAATAGTCTTAAAATCACTGACTTGAATAAATGTGGTCCATTTTAATTCTAGTTTTATAAAATATAAATGACAGCTTTTATTTATGTAGGCAAGATCTTTGTTAAAAGATATGTGTTGTTTTGTAAGCTACATTTTTCCCTTTTCTTGGCCAGCAATTTTTGGTATAAGAGGAGAAATATATATAATCTTGCAAAGGTTGTTGTATATCTGAAATGAATAAAAGAATACAGGGCTTTTAACTAATTTCTGGGTTTGATGGTTACGGATGTTTAAGCTGTAATTAAAGAATGTAGCCCTTTTTCTCCCCAAAATCATCATTGACTAGAATTTTATTTGTTATTACCAAATTGGTGTTTGAAATCTATTCAGATTAATAATTTCATTTAGCATAAATGGTGATAATGAAAACACTGAGACTCTTGCTAACCAGATGATTGTTATAGGTTTTGCTAGTCCTAGTTGGCTGCTGCAAGTCATCACTTAGTGCACCTTTCAGTTAGGTTTGTAAATGACTCACTTGATTAAGTAAAGGATTTGAATTCTTAAGAAAAATCTGATTGGGGAAGGAAACTAGAGTTGTTGAGTGAGTACCTTAATCCATCAGTAATTTTGTGATAGTGATTATTATTCCCATTCTTCAGATAAGTAAACATTCAGATAGGTGCACTAACTTGTTCAGCATTACAGTGTTTAGTGAATTGTGAAGCTCAGTTGTATCAAATGCTAACTCTCCCATCTTTTCACCACTTTATGTTGATATATTTTTTCCTCCAGATGAGTCTAAAATCCACCAGGGATTTTAGTATAATTATGATTCCAACTAATACATGGAATTAAAATTTAACTAAATCATGTCATGCTGACATGAATAGGGTAATGCATAGAATATAACGTACTTTAAAATGAGTAGAACAGGATAGTCTATATTTAAAAAAAGTTTTCCTCCCTCATGCAGACCTGCACTGCTGCCTTTGCCACCAAAGACAGACTACGGACACACATGGTGCGCCACGAAGGCAAGGTATCGTGTAACATCTGTGGGAAGCTCCTGAGTGCAGCGTACATCACCAGCCACTTAAAGACACATGGGCAGAGCCAAAGTATCAACTGTAATACTTGTAAACAAGGCATCAGTAAAAGTAGGTGATGCTGCAGATTCTGCATTGCGTTTCATATGATGAACTCTAGATTTTCTAGAAATACATCAGAGATATTTTTACTGTGCTGTCAGGAATGTGTTAATGTGTGTTTCCTTTTGTTACTAAAATACTCAAACAGGTACCAATGGAGAGTGTTGATGTCTGAACTACACTTTATATACATCTGTGCAAACAGCATTGATAAGCTCTCCATTAATTTTACTTTCAA
>NDGM010893361.1:0-18255 GCA_002564305.1 Octomys mimax
ATATATATATATATATATATATATATATATATATATATATATGTGTGTGTGTGTGTGTGTGTAACCTGGGATTGAAGTCAGGCCCTTCCTTGCACTTGCCAGGGAAGCACTTATTCTACTGAGCCATGCCAAGCCATATATTTTGGACTGAGTGTGTTTGGTTGAAATTTGGGGTGCTGCAGTGTGGGACTGGATATTGTAGACACAGCTTTTAGTGTTCTCTGTGCTATTCAGAAGTGTGTCTACATTGTAAGTGTTGTCTACGCATGGCAAAGTGTGATTGAGTATTATGGGAAACACGTGAGTTGTGAAATAATCTTGAGAGGGCAAATCTATGTTTGCTTTGGGGTGAGTTTGTGTATTTTGAACTAAGTCCAAAGTTTGGGTGTAAATGTGGAAATTGCATGGTAAGTGTAAGTGGGGGTGAGCCTTTGTTTTGTAGGCTAGATCCATGAATTTTTGGTTATAAATTTGCATTATCATGTAATTCTGTGAAGTGATTCAATGCTGTATAGAATGGGTGTATATTATAGATACACACATTTGTCGTGGAATATGGGTAAGTTTGTGTGTTCTGGAGCCCATCTAAATTTTATTGAGGGTAAATACATGTGAAACAAGGCAATCATGGCTATTGCCTGGCAAGTGTACTGTGTTTCTTTTATATAGCTGTGTATTATATAGAATTTCTTTGCATTGTAAGACATGTGTAAGCATTGTGGGAAAAATATATCAGCTGTAAAGCATGCCCCTATGTTGTAGAATAAATCTGAAACATGGGTAGTATTATTTATTTTGGGTCATGTCTGTGTGTTGTAAAGGAAACCATGCTAGTGAGTGAGTCTGTGTCATAGTGTGAATCTCGGTGTGACACCTAGTTTTACCGGCATGTGTCTGTGTTATGTGACTTGTCTGTGCTGTCCATCTGTTTTGTGCTTCAAGAGCTTTGATGTAGTGAAGGTTTGGTAGCTGTTCCACAGAGTGGCCTTCAAGTGGAAGGGGCTGGGTATAGTACAGTACTGCGTGCTGCTGAGGTTCATCTGGGTGACTGAGCAAGAGGATGGCAATCATGTGCCAAGTCTGTGTGGTAGGCAGTAGGTAGGAGTATTTTGCACCAAACCCTCAAACACGAGCGTTCCTGAACAGTGTAGGATTCATTTGTGTGGTTGAGCATTTATATGTGTTGTAAGTCATAGTGCCAGTGTTTTGGAGGGGGAAAATATTTTGTTCGGTCAAAAGCTACATGGTAGACACAGCCTGTGTCTTTTGGCGCATTTTCCGTGTATGATGGGATGTGTCCAGGCACTGTGTGATCCTTAGGGTTCTTGCTCTGTGAGTTTCTGCAATATGAATTAAGCACTGGGGATCTACCCTTGCCAAGTGCAATTGTTATTTTCAATCCTGGCCTGTTTCTGGGCTTGGGAGAAAGTGTACTGCTGGGGAGATACACTCACAAGTGGTGGGGCTGGTTTGCACTGCAGGGCATGACTTCCTGCTGCAAGGCTAGACTGAGTGGCAAGAGGTCTTTCTGGTGTTATGACATCAGTATGGGTTTCACGGGCTAGATTAAATGCTGTGTAGTGAATCTCTGCTTGGGGGATTATTCTGGGTGCCTGGGCGTGAGGACTGATGTTGTGGGAGTAGATTTAAGTATTACTATGAGTGTGTGCTATAAAGGGGTTATAGATGTGTGTAGCACGTATATGTAATGTGGAGTTTGTCATCTGTATGCTGTTCAAGTTTTCTGTCAGAGCAGAGGAACATATTTGCTTTGTAAGAGAAACTTTTTGAAAGGTCAATCTGTCATGTGCTGAGAGTATGTTGTAGAGAATGTAATTGGGCTATAGGGCCAAGCTGCTTAGTTTGGGCCTTGGAAGTAGAGGAAGCTTGGACGTTCTTCAGTGAGTCAGGATGTTGTGAAATGAATCTGGGTGATATTTATGTGCTAGTGCTTTGTCTCAGTGTTCTCTAGCACTCCAGACTTGTGCTGCCAAACAAATCTCGGTATTGTAGAAGCAAGAAGTGATTTCCCAGAAGTAGTCTGGTACTGTGGTATAGACCTCTGTGTCAGGCAATTGGTTTTGTTATGTAGCAAGTCTGAGTGAGCAATGTTGCTTTTGTGATTTAGTTTTCATTGCCCATGTGCTATACAGGATCTCTCTGTTTTGTAAAGCTCATGTGTTGCAGAGTCAAATAAAAAAGGTGTTTATTGAAAACATGTGTGGGTTGTAAGTTTAAAAAATTTTGGAAGATGTTCGCTGTGGGTATTATCTCTGGGCTGCTGGACCACTCTTACAGGGTGAGTCTGGGTATAAACTCTACCAGTGCATTGTATAGTTTTCTGTTTTGTCCACTGCTTTTATGTGTGATCAGACAAATTTTGGCATTGTGAAGGGGAAAATTTGGGGTTTTATGGCCAGTCTGTGGATTTTGATGGTTCTTCTGGTTGTGGGTTATTACTGAGTGTCGTGGAGTAAACCTTGGCTGCCATGCAAGTAACAGATGATGTTTCTGGTTTTGTGGGACAAGGTGGGTGTTGTAGAGTAGGTGTATTTGATTGGTGGTAAATTTAATTAACAGTGGTGAATCTGAGTCTAGGTGTTGTGGAACATAGCTGCGCCTGAGGTATTTTTCTGGGTTACTCACCATTTCTATGTGTCCTAAGACATGTCTTAATTTTGGTAAGGAAAGTAGCTGTGGAATCATTCTATGTCACTTGGAGCCTTTGCACATTATGGGGCATACCATGTGGTGTAAGGTATGCCCTGGGCTTGCAAAAGACGTGTGCTTGTTGTGTTGTATTTAGGAGATCCATATAGCTGTTCTGGGTGTTGTGTGGCCAACTTGAGTGTTAAGGAAACATATCTTAGTGGTGCAGCTTGAGTCAGTTTTCCAGCATTTATGTGTGCTATGAGGAAAAGTCTAAGAACTGTGGAGACAAGCAAATGCTTTAGGGCCATTCTATGTGTTGTTCATGTAGTCTATTTTTTCAGGCCAGTCTAGGTATTATGGGACAGAATGGACTGACACAGGTCAGTTTGGGTACTGCAAGATAACTCTGGGTGCTGTGCAGAAAATGAGGTTTTAGGAATAGGCTTGGATATCATGGCTCATCTAAGTTTCTTTTTTTTTTTTCCGGAACTGGGGATTGAACTCAGGCCCTTGCACTTGACAGGGAAGCGCTTATTCTACTGAGCCACCTCCCCGGCCTCCAAAGTCTTTCTCTGTTATTTCAGGCGCTTTACACAATGATAGAGGTTTTTTTTTTTTCTTTTTTTTTGTGGAACCAGGGATTGAACTCAGGCCCTTATGCTTTCCAGGCAAGCACTTATTCTACTGAGCTATCTCCCCGGCCCCTCATCTAAGTTTCTTAAAGTGACTCTCTGGGCCAATACAACACTGCAGTGGGGCCAAGTGACATTGAGGGTTGATGGCATGTCTATGAATTAAGATTTTACATTTATTTCTCAGTATTTCTGTATTTTCAAAGCTAAATCTTGTTGCTATGGAATCAAAAACTTTTTTCACAACCAGTCTATGTTGTGTGGGGACTATGCATTATGGAGAAATGTCCAAGTACTCTGGGGCAAGCCTAGGGATCACGAAGTGGTTTTGTTTTCTTAGGGACATGTATGAATGTGTTATAGCAAGTCTTGATATTGTAATGCATATCTGTAGTCAGAAAGTGTCTATTGTCTAGCATTTATATGTGCTTGAAGGTGTTGGTGCTGTGGAGGAAGATATCTTGTGACATCTATTATTATTTGGTGGGAAGCATTTGAGGGCATGTCTGCATGCTGTGGTTCCTGTTAGTGGTGCTGCGGAGCTACGGTGTTGTGGAGCTACTCCTGGTAATGGTGAGCCACCCTGCATATGGCAGGATGAATCTCTTCATTTCTGAGTATCTGGGTAGTATAGGACAAGGCTGGCCAAAGTGGAATATCTCTTTGCCTTTTCAGTTCTATGTGTAGTTTTCAAAATTTCTTGCATACTAGCTTAGGTTTTGTAGAGACAAGGAAGCATTTTATAGAGGTGATCTCTGCATTGATGGTAGAGTCTGTGCTTGTCTACCTATTGTGAGGCATGTCTGTGTTATAGTTTTGTCTATACAGAGTGCAGCACGGCCGCTGACTGGGGGGTTAGTGGGGTTTAGGATCTGAGTGTGTATGATGTGGAATGAACCTTGGCGCTTACAGAATATACGTGTGTGCTGTGATTTTCTGTGTGTAAACTATCCTTTATGGGTGTGCTGCTCTTTGGAAAGTTGTAACACGAAGTTACTTGTGTGATATATCTGTGTGTGACAGGGACAGACTGTGAGAGTGTGGCTACTGTTACATGTTGTAGGTGTTTCTGGCAGTTTTAAGGCCAACTGCTCTGATAGGGGATGTGTCTTGGTGTACTGGAATAAGTGTGTGTGTGTGTGTGTGTGTGTGTGTGTGTGATATCTGTGGGTTATGAGAAGTTTAATGTGTTAATGTGTATGAACAAGTCCATATTCAGGGGGTAAATCCTGGTCTTCAATGACCAAGACAATATTTTGTTGGACAAGTATGTACGTCATAGGAAAAACCTATCTGTTACTTTCCTGGGGCATGTCCCATTTCTGTGTGTGGTAAAGCCAATCTGGTTACTGCAGCAAAGTGTATGTGCTATGATTCCCTACTTTGGAAAAGTCTATGTGTTGCTCATAGGAATTTTGGAGTGAACTCTTCATACCCTAGAGCTAGTGCGATGTTCTGGAATGAGCACATACAAATGGCTCTATGAGCTGTGATTTAAAACTACTGTGAATGCTGCCATGCAACAGGCAGGTTTCTAAAGATACTTCTGTGTGTCCTCACCTGCCCTGTTCGCCCAACATGGCACCCTTGGAGGTCCACCTTTTCTCCAAGGTCAAAAAGACCATGAAAGGCAAATTTCTAAATTAATTAGGTCCATAAAGGCAGCTCTGCCAGGACAACTAAAGATAAACACTCACAAAATGAGGCTTTCATGATTACTTCAGCAAGTGACAAGAAGGATGGTCTAAGTTTGTTTGAAGTGAACACATTCATAGCAATGTGTATTTTATTTTATTATTCAAACACATAATATATCACAACATATACCACATATATTGTGGAACATGTGTGTATATGACAGGGAGCATTTGAACTAGGATGAGTTTTTCCACAGACATGTTTTTATAGGAAGTTTACACACTGTAGCATGTGTCTAGGTATTGTGTGATGAGTCTAAGTGTTATACAGATTCTGTGTGGAAGATGCTTCTAGGTATTATGGGCTAAGTGTAGCCAATATAGGTATCGAATGGAAAGGGTATTGAGAGGGTGTGTTGTGATATAATTTGGAGCTTTATAGGCGATTATCAATACAAGGTAGTTTGTGTCTAGTTGTTTCAGGTTGAGCCTTACCATTATACCCCAGTTCCTTGTCTAGTAACAACTATAATACGAACAGCTATTATCAGTAACACTAATTCTTCACCAGGTGCTCTTCTAAATACAGTCTATATCTCAACACGTTTATTTTTCTTACTAGCTGAATAGCATGAGTACTTTTATTATTTACAGGTGAGAAATCAAAAAATCTTTTCAAAGTCATAAAATTTGTAATGATGTATGTGGGATTAGAACACACAACTAGAGCTCCAATTATATGCTTTACACCATGGAGAGCAACTGCACAGCACGGGCCAACTGTGTGGTCCCTGGGGAAGTTGAGGCCAACCTCTCCCTTGTGCCAGTCTGAGAGCAGTGACATGAGTTTCGCGTTGTGAGCCTACCTGTGCTTTGTGTGAGCATGGGTATTGTAACACAAATCTGCATATCGTGGGATGGGTTCATACATACATTGTAAGGTGATGGGGCACATTTAGAAGCATTTCTGTGAACAGTAGGGGAATGTCCCATAATACATGTTATGGGACAAAAATCTGTGCATAGGAGGGTGTGCTTGGGTGGTACAGGACATACCTCTGAGTTCAGGTTACGTCTGTATCTGTGGAGTTGTGGGTCTTTGCCTTGTGGAGGAAGGCGTGGCGTTGTGACTCCACTCTGCATATTGTGAGATGGTCTGCATATACCGTAGGATGAAACTCTATATTGTAGAACAGGTTGCTCAATTTCACTGTACTTCTGTATGTTATGAACTGTGATAAATTGAAGCCTTATTTATGCTCTGTAGCGTTTGTGGGTATTATGATGGGTTGTCTGTGTTTTGTAGACTGTTTCGAGATGTTCCAGAGTTAGTTTATATATTATGCAATAAATATTTGTGTTACCATATGATTTTCAGAATTAGGGACAGATTCTTCTGTAGAAATGGGGGTAGCAGGGGAGGGGTTTGTTTATCAACTAACACCTCTGATAACAGTTCTCCTGTATCCGGCATTGTACTAAACACTTAACATATCTTAATTCATTTATTATTCACAGTAAGACTCTGAAGTAAGTAGTAATGGTATCTTTGTTTTACAGATGAGAAAAGTGAAGAACAAAGAAATATACTTACCCATGATGATACATTTAGCAAGGGATGGGATCTGGATTCAAACCCAGGTGGGCTGGGTCCAGAAGCCTTGCTCTAAACCATTGCAAAAGCCGTGTTTCTGCTGTATGCCAGAGTTGTAGTTCGACAGTATGGTAAGGCATGTGTGTTCCTTCAAATGAAAAACTTTGCACAGGAGGGTAATACATGTGTTATAATCTACACAGTGGGAAATGTTGATGTGCATTGTAGGTTCTGTGCTCTAAACTAGGTCTTTGTGGTGAGGCAATTCTACTCCTCATGCAATCCCTCTCCATGTTTATAGGCATGCCTGTGAATTCTAAGGCATATTTAAGTACTGTGGGTGAGACTTTAAGGCAAGGCTAAGTGTCATGGTATAAGTCCATGTCCTGCACATGAATGGTCCGTCTTATTGTGTGGCAGTGTGTGTGTGAGTTGTGATAGAAACAGGTATAGCACTGGAAGAAGCTGCATTTTGGAGCAGTTCTGCACACAGCCTGCACTATAGGTGACTGGTGAAAGCAGTCAAAGCACTTTCTGGTAAATCTGAGCAGCACTCACAGATGGTGTTTGGTGTGCAGAGCATGGGCTCACATTGCACGAGCCACGCGGGGTTGGCGAAATGAAGCTGGCCAGCGAGTGGGGCAGGGGTGTTGTGCTGCGGGATGTGTGCCCATGGTGGAAGGTGTATGGGTGTTGTGGGAGGCCTGAGGGAAAAGGGACTGGGTGATGCTCTTGCAGCACACACATCTGTTGCCGAACATGTCTGCCAGTTGTTGTGGCCTGCATGCATGCTGCAGTGTCATGCTCTGCACTGAACTGCCTGTCCACTTATTACAGGGGTGTGTTCTGGTAACAGCAGGTTGTAGGTTGTGGTGTGTGGTGAGGGTGGATTTGCGGGGTTGGGGTCAGATGTTACAGAATAAGAATGCCTGCGAAGCAATTCTGGGATAGGGTTGTTGTGCTTGTGAAATGAACTGGTGTGCAGAAGGAAGGGCAAGCTGGGCTGTGATGCAGTCCCGTGCAGCACAGCATCAAGCGTGTGCTGCTGGAGGCACAGCTGTACGGCTGCGTGCTGGGCTGAGCTCATGTGAGTGCTGTACGCACGCTGTGCTGTGGGCTCAGTCTGCATTTCACGGGGGAGAATCTGTGTGCTGCACGTGACATGGCGAGTGGCTTGTACTGCGGGGGAGTGTACATCCCGCTGGGATGGTCACTGTCCAATGCCACGTCATGAGTTTGCATTCTGTGGAGAGGCTGTGTGTGCCAGCGAGTCTGTGCTCTAGACAGTCTGCGCTCTGTGGCAATGCTTCTGTACCATGGGGATCATCTGTGCACCATGGAGAGACTGTGTTCTATGTCATGAATTTGTATATCTTCGTGTCTTAGGAAGAGTCTGACTGATATGCAGTCTGTGAGGCTGGAATTGTCTGTGCAGGGCATTTCTGTCCCATGGGGCAATTCAGTGTCCCTTAGGTGGGTCTCTGTGTTGAGGCAAACCTGTGTATCTTCAAAAGAATCTAGTGATGTGGGAAGTGTCCCTGGGCTATGGGGCAAGGCTCTTGATGGGATGCTTATAGCCATGCCTTGAGGTACGTCTATGTGGTTTCGGGTAAGTTTGTGTGTTGTCTGTGGTTGGAGGTTCAAATGTGTGCTTGTATCATTTGACCAGTGTGGGCATGAAAGGGTGAGTTGTACACTGCTGGCGCAAGTCTTTTTTCCAGGCAAGTCTCCCTTAAAATCTAAAAATAACAATAGACAACACCTTTTTTAATGGTTACTATGCACCTGACCCTATTCTAACAGTGTCACTGCCCTCAATTTTCATCTGTGTAAACTCAAGCACACAGAGAATAACTGTCTCCTGATCACACAAACAACAAGGGGTGGAGGTTTGAAACTAGGCAATCTTGTTTCCTTTCCCCACTCTGTATGGACCCCCTTGGTGCCTGAGATCCCCTCATTTTCCATGTGACAGGGTCTCACCTTAGAAAGACTTTGGAATGCATGGCGAAACGTCAGGTGCATGTGATTTGGGAACAAGAAATATCAAGAGGCTCAAAGCCTGTAGAGGGCTTTACAGGTCAGTAGTGTTGGTACTTTGCTACTGTACATAAAAACTGATATCATGCCTGCAGAATAACTCCTTCCACCACTGCAGACCCCCAAGACCCATTCTCTGGTCCCACAGTCTCATTTTACCACTGCAGAGGATCAAGTGCACATGCTCTGCCAAGCTCTGTTTCCTGGGAAACCAGCCTCCAATCAAAAACAAATTAGAGCCTAGCACATCAAGTTGGGAAATGACTAGGGCTGTGCCTCTGGGTGAGAGGAATGTCTTGAAATAACAGTGGGTAAGGAAGTCTTTCCCCATCCCTCTGGCCTTTCATTCTATCATCAATAAGGCAGGGTCAAAAGTCAGTAATAAAAGCAGGCAGTGTTGGAGGCAGGGGCTCAGCAGGTGTAATAGAGATGTTTAAAAAAATTGCCAAATATTTCTGTAAGCAGTATTTAACTCATCTCCTACTAAAAGATTCTGTGTTTTATGTCTTGAGCCTCCCACCTACAGCAAAACAGGGGGTCTACTGGGGCATTTCCTGTATCTTGAAGAGATGAATTGGGACTCACCCTCAATCTCTAGATCAGACTACTGTCAGCAACAGCCTGGCAAACGTTTTTATTTCTGCTCCTCATACATTTCTCACATTTTCCTGTTATACCATTCTAGAAAATTCCAGGAACTGAGTCCAGACAGCTTTAACTCTGCAAGTACCTGAGGAATAAAAAAAGAGGTTGAAAAAGAAGCCTTGGGATGGCCGCTAGTCCCTTTTTAAACAAACCGCTGGGATCTCAAGTGTGTCCAAGACGAACACCACATCTGGAGTAATGGTTTTCTGTAGTCAGTTTTTCAACTTTACTTCATAAAAAGTGACCAAAATAAGCATTTCAAATGTTTAACCTAAAATTTCTGTTTGAAAACCACAATCTTTTAACTGCACATGCCTGGGACTTTTAAAAGGCAGAAGCACAAACATGATGCTTTAGCACAATGCCAGATGCTGCCAGAGGGGAAGAGTACTGTTGTGGAATGCAACCATCTTGGTGGAGAGAAAATGGCTGACCTGTGGAAAGCTACACCCTAGCTAATGGGAGAACAGCTGTTGCTTTTCAAATCAGTGGAAGAAGCAAGCTTGGATTATTCAATAAGTAATGCCGAAACAATTGGTGACCTATTTAGAATAAAACAAAATTAGATCCTGCTTTGAATCACACATCAAAATCAACTTTAGATGGATTATGAAATCAATTACAAATGAAGGAACGGAAAGAACTGGGGGAAAGTACAGGTGAATCCATATACTTAATTATTTCCAAGGGAAAAAAAAATCCCAAAATCAACAGCTGACAGATGTAGATATCTAAAAATATAAAGCTTCAAAATGCCCCCAACATCACTAGCATCAATGATGAAAATAGAGAGGTGAACAATGACTAGAAAATCATGTTATTACTATAAATGATAAAATAATTAGGTGATATGTCTTGGGACAGGGAAGAAACCTTAAACTGGTTCATACCGTTTGATCCACGAATTCCACGTCTACGAATTTATCCTATGGGGAAAAACCAAAAAAGCACACAGAGATTTATATGGGATGATATGTCTTAAATTATTTATAGCATCAAAAACTGCACATATATACATTCAATAATAGGACTTTTAGTGAGATTTGGTGAAAAATTATGCCTGTAAAATGATATTGTTCTTGTGAGGTATTTTAAAATATGAGGAATTACTTTCAATATATGTTTAATGAATAAGACAAAATAAAAATTGTATGTACATATGATGGTCCTTTTCTATAAAATATATATCCCTATGCATATATTTGCATATGTTCAGAGAAAAGAGATTCATAGTAATTATGTTCATAGTGATTATCTCTGGGTAGTGGGTTTATGGGTAGCTTTTAGCATCATCTGTACACCTTTCCAAATATTCTACAGTAGATAACATATATTTTTATAATAAAAGGAAAAACAACTTTTTGGTAAGATATTTCAATAATCATATAAAATCACTGAGAGCAAAGAGAAAAAAAGTCTAGGAACAAAGACAATAAAAGCAAAGATTAAATACCAAGTTAGACCAATGGAAGACTGTGCAAGATGAACACAATCTGTTCCACAACAAGATCACAGCATTGTTTACATGTTGGTACCTATAGAATTTCTTATACAAGATGGAGCCCTGGAAATTTTTCTTGGCTACACCAGAGAGTGGTCACATGGCCCTAGATGCATCAGTGACTCTCTTTGCCGCAGTGCTCTGCTCATACCCCCTCCCTCTTCCTTCAACATATTCTTTTCCTGTCCCCTACAAAACCTGCTACCAGCAGACACGTTCAACTTAGAAAGTGACCCATGTTGTACACTTTCCAACCAGCCTTTTCAGCCTTATTGTTCTGTTTTGATTGCTATTTTTTTTATCTAACTCAAAAAGTATTTATTTTCTTTTCCACTCTCTTGTGTCAAATCAATACGAATTCTAAAGACTTTTTTAAAAATACCACATCACTTGTTTTTCTTTTTCCTGAAGAAACTGACTTATAAAAAAGACATTTCCAGGCATATTTCTGAAACACATATAAAAGCTGTGTCAATAGAAATCTGCTATGCTTTTCACCTCCTCCAAAACATCCCAATACAAACATTGTCTTTACTGTATAAATTTATGTCCAATAACACAAATTAATTCTTCAAATGAAGGCACGGCCACAAAATTTGCTATTTCTCTCTTTTTTTTCATTCTAATGCCTAATTTTAGTTTTTGCCATTCAGTACAGATTCATGTCTCATATGAAGCAATCGCTCTTAAAATTATTACCGGCTGCCCTCTTCTTCATTTTATCTCCCAACAGGTACCCCATCACACAATTTTCTTAATCTAAAAGCATGAGGGAGCAAAGTATTCTTCTCTCCATCGCAAAAATAATATTTCTCTCATGCCACTCGCTAAGAAAGCAGGTCTGAGAACATCTTGAGCGGTCGGAACCCATTTCTTCCGCCTAATCCAAACATGAGGCTGACGGCGATTTCTCATTTTCATTACATCCCCCTTACATCTTATTTTAGGAGGCATCTCACAAGAATCACAACGGGAAGTGTCTGGATTTCCCTGTAGCAACTCACTCACCATTTAAGAAGCAAGCTTTAAACTAGAAAAGTAGCCAAGGAAGAGATAGAATTCAATCCATCTTCTCAGTGCCGCCGACTACAGAAATTCCTACACAGGTTTGTATCATTCCATTCCAACAAAACATGTCACACGGTTCAAAAAGTGAAGCCTGATTAAGTATTTTATGAACGCTTTCTTGGCTACTTACCAGTTGCGTACTGTCTCTCCACTAGCTCTGAGGCTGTCGCACTGAAGGGGTGGAGGAAAACAGCAACGCAGCACAGCAGCTACTTGAAAATGAGCCATGCTCCCAACAAGGGATTAGCTCAATGGAAATAAATAAATTACCTTGAGATTATCCTCAACAGTACTTCACAATCATAATATCATGGAAAGCATTATATGTGAAAATGCGCATGCTCATTAGAGAACACCGTTTAATGGCCAAACCTCTGATCCAAAGCATACTTAAAGTCCATTGACTTGCACTGGAACCCCTACAAGACAGTGGGCTTTTGGCTCGTCCGTCTCCTAGCAACGTTTTCTCCCTCTCTCTCCCTCTCTTTTTTTTCCTGCAGTAGTCCTACTAGGTATCAAAGAAGCTGACAAGGTTGAGTCTCTCAGGAGGAGCATTTCCATTTCATTGTCCAATATATGATTTCCCCGTGTTACGAATACACAAAATGAGGAATTCTGTAGCAAGGGATCCTCAGGAAATTTTTGATTCAACTGGCATTCCACAGTGAAACACAGGGATTGTTCTTAGCCCCTTGGTTGGCACAGTGATATCTGTAAACCTCTTCTGGAATGTAAATGTGCTGCTGTCTCCAAATTGTACGCTTAAATAATTAAATTGCTAAATTTTGTCTTTGTTACATTTCATTACAAAGAGAGAGAACCATTCATTCGAGCCACAAAGATGAGTTCAATCTGGCCATATTGAAAAGATAGTGTCTGCTTGGATTATGAAAGTGAATATAATGTAGTACACTACCCTTCTTGAAAGTTCATAATCTAACAGTCTGCACGGGTAAAAAAAATCGACCCATTTTGTTTATCTTTCACTTTCAACAATTATGGACAACAAAATTAGATAATATATAATCTGCCCCTAAAATAATGACTTCCAAGAAGTTGGACAAAATAAGAAAATAGATCATTTTAATTTGTAACTAAAAGTGTGTACATCTGAATCAATCATGTGCACTTTCATTTATAGTGCAGACCTTATGTTTAATTTGATTCTCACAAGTTCATTCATTCCAGAATGACTGTCGAGTAAATGCTTTACATAGAAATTTTAATTAATTAGTTTTTACCAGATAGGAAATATCTGAAAATCTAGTTTGATATGTTGTACTAAATCAAAGAAAGAACATATGTACTACTTACTGTGTATTTATTATACTCCACAGGGAAAAGAAAATACAAATCATGATAAAGAAACAATGAAAGTGTACATTGTCAGTTGAGATGTAGATGGTTATAATTGCAGATTAAAATAACATTTGGCAAGGTGTGGGGCAGTTGTTTTTCTAGAGGGAGACTGTTTGAGATTAAAGGAGCTTAAAACGCTATCAGAACCGATGTGTTCATTCATTGGATCCTAGGAAGAAAGTAAAAGTGCTATAAAGAACAGAGTGACAGACTTGTTCCCATGGGGCACATGCTGAGGTACCTGCAAACAAATGGCCATAATGTCTCAAATTAATGTGTCCCATGGAGACATGCTGAAAATTGGCAAATCTAGGTCAGGTAGAGACAGATATCCTCTACGTTGATTCTTTGAAATTTTCTTGGGGCTACAGATACTTTAAATTAAAGAATATATGTATTAAATCTAGAAAATAAAGAATAAAATACTTACAGGAAAATAATTATTCCATAAAAATTCTGTGGAAAGTTACAATAACTTTCAGTGGTGCAATTCTATAGCCCCAAAACTTGGAGAGAATGAAGGAGGACTATCACAAAATCAAGCCAAATCTGGGTAATTTAATAATTTAACAAGACCTTGTCTCAAAATTTTAAAATTTCTTCTTTTTTTTTTTTTTTAAGTCGAGGATGTATCTCCGTGCAAGTACGCTGGGTCGAACCCTAGTACCACAGACAGCAAAAAGAAAGTTACAATTCATATACATTTGGGGATTAATGACAAAGTTTTAATCCCTCAAGAAAAGGCTTTTTAATATCCACCAGCTGAACGCCGGATGTTGATGAATAGTCATGCGCCACCTGGTGGTAAAGTTCTGATTTACCAGGGCTGAAAGATGTTTTTCTTTTTCTTTCTTTCTTTCTTTCTTTTTTTTTTTTTTTTTTCTTTCTGTTTTCTCTTTTCTCTTCTTTTTACATATTTGGTACAGAGTCTTAGCTTTTTTTTTTGTTTTTTTTTTTTGGCGGAAACAGGGATTGAGCTCAGACCTTTGTTCTTGCCAGGGAAGCGCTTATTCAACTGAGCTATCTCCCCGGCCCTGGTACAGAGTCTTAGCACACAGCACGGATTCGTAGTGATCGTCCTATCTCAGCCTCCCCAGCGATGGGACTACACAGGGATGGCTTGCCGAAGGGGGCGCTTACTCTGTTGAGCTATCTTGCAGACACAGTTGAAAGATTTCTTTCCTTCCTTCCTCCTTTTTTTTTTCTGTTTTTAGGGCAGGATCTACGGGGTCTACTGGGTCTCACTATGTAGATTGGACTAGTAGTGAGTCTCCTGTCTTCAGCCTTCCAAATACTGGGATTACAGGTGCGCACCACCACGCCCAGTCTCAATCACTGTCTCTGCATGCCCGGAGGGTGGGGACGGCACGGCAGGCCTGGGGATCGAACCGCAGCTGCTGTACTCTGCCTAAGCAGGTGCTTTAGTCCGCTGAACTATCAGGCCAGCCCTTGAAAGATTTCTACAAAGCATTAAATTTCATCAAAGACCCATTGAATATTACTTATAATTCATACAAAAGTAAATACATTTTCTGTACTGTGTTTTAATATAGCTAAAGGCAGTTCCACAATTTTCAGTATGCATTCTGGATTGCAAGGGAGTGCATTGAAGGGAAGAGATGTGATAAGAAGACCCAACAAACTTGTGCACCTCCACTGAGGCCAGGGAGCCAAGGTGCAAATGAGATCCCCCCTCAGGCTTTGCCAACTGCCCAGTAATCTTTCCTGGAACGTGGCAAGAGAAGTAGCCTCGCCGGGACTGCTTCTCAGAATTTCCCTGCCCTTCGGGTGGCTGCCAGGAGGCCTTGTCTCACGCATCTTCCTCCATCAGCAAGGCGTGGGAGTCTCCATCCTGCTTTCTCCCTTGCCTTATGGTCTCAGGCTGTAGATCTGCTCGGCTGTAGTCTACAGCTTCTCCATAATGCAGCAACCCACTGCTCAGGTCATCTTTCGTCTGGCCTTCTCATGTGGCTAAGGATGGTGGAGCTGATCCTGTGATATTCTTGCTTATGCCACCTCTTAGTGTCAAAGCTTTTGCATTGTTTAGACTCACTGTGTTCTTGCTGGCCAAATGTATGACTGGGGAACCCTCCTGGGAAGGTCTTGCTGCTTATAGATGCTTGATTGCTTGACAGGAACAATTTCCCTTCTCGAAATCAAAGGGATATAGTTAGAATTTCTTAACTTTTTCTGACATGAGAACACTTCAAACATTAATACAACTCTGATTTTTAAAATTATTTTTCTCAATCCCCAGTTCCAACCCCCAAAAATTATTTCTATGTGATATGTGGTAATAATTTTGAAGTGTACTACTAATGATTTATTTAAATTTATATTCCTTGGAATTTTTTATTATGTATAAAAATTGTTCTCTAACTCAGAATACACAATATGATTAGGAAAACTTGTATCATGCCTTAAACCAACATGGTCAACCTCCAGCCTTTACCTCGGTAATGAACCAATTAAGTGACTGAGTTATGGTTATAATCAGCTAATTGCTATTAACCACTCTATAACACATACATACCCAGGGGAAACACAACAACTTTGTTAAAGCAGGAAAATCACAACGTTATCTATTTTTAAATTATCAGCTTTAACATTTACATGAATTATCATCTTTAACATTTAAAATATCTGGAATAGCTCTACAACCACTACAGGGAAGTTCTGACACTAGCAATACAAGATCTTGCACTAGTCTAGAGCAAAGAGTTTTAGAGGAATCGATGTCAACATTACCCTTTAGCATTCCCCAAATAAGTATCCTTACGCTTTTAACTTCCTTAGTCTAGGTGACCACCATCTCTGGCCTACACAACCTCAATAGCTTCCTATTTTGCTTGTGGCCGCTACCAACATATTTTTACACAGCTTCTAGAATGGTTTCTTTAACACAGTATTAATTAAAACATAATTTCCACAGAGTGAAAAACACTCATCTAAAATACATAACTGAATGAGTTTTTAAATGCACAGACATGTCAAGACACAGAAGACAGAATCATCCCCCAAATTTCCCTGCTGGCTTATCTCTAAGAAGGTAGCGTAAGGACTTCCAGGTTCCCTTTTCTTCACAGAAGCAACTAATGAGCTGATAAAAACAATCAGATGCCATCCCTTGCAAAATGCCAGAGTCCATGACAAAATAACAGAAATTACAACACGGAAAAAAACTTACTGAAGCAGGAAGTTGCTACTTTATTGTAAGAGAGTGCTGGGGTATTTGACATTGCCTGTCTGTTATTCCTTCTCTCTAGATAGGTGGCAGCTTTGAGGAGGCCAGTCCACACTCCTGGTACACGTTGTTAGAGGGAAAAATAAACATCCTCAAGGAACAGGAAATTCATTCCTAAAGAGCTTCTGGATTTATTCCTGATGGTAGTGCCCCGAAAGGCTGGCATTAGGGCCTGCCTTAGAGTTGCTTCACTGAGAACATTCACAGGGCTCAGAAAGCTTCCAGAGAGCCTTTGGCCTAAAAGACTTACAAGCACAGATATTGAGGGCAGCGGCCTGCAACAAAGGAAAGTAAATAAAATGAAGGCCAAGGAGACCAAGAAGGAAGAGATTAGGAAAAGAAAGCTGTATAGGCTCTGAGTGTAGCTCAGTGGTAGACTGCTTGCCTCAAACACATGAGGCCATGGGCTGAATCCCCAGTACCAGAAGAAAAAGATACTTGGAGAGGAAAAAGGAGAAGAATGAGGAATTTACAAACTACCTAAAATTGACAGGACCTAAGGAGAAGTTGACAGTTCTATAATATTGTTGGGGACTGTGATACCTCACTTTTTGTAATGATCAGAAGAAATTATACAGAAGATCAGAAGGAAAATGTGGGGTTAAATAACACTATAAATCAACTGGATTTGCCAGTCATACATACAGCACTCCACATATCCTCAAAAGAATGCATATTTTTATCAAGTGCACACGGAACATTGCCTAACATAAACCATATCCTAGGCTAATTGTATGCTTTGTTTTAATAATTTTATTGAGAAACAAATAGCAAAGAGAC
Organism: Octomys mimax; assembly: GCA_002564305.1. NCBI lineage: Eukaryota > Metazoa > Chordata > Mammalia > Rodentia > Octodontidae > Octomys > Octomys mimax. Next base: position 17,153 of record NDGM010893361.1, read on the forward strand.
AGTTTCAAAACAGGCTAGTAGAACAGTTTCAATAATTAATATATTGCATACTGTTGTCTCTATAGTGATTATTCATAGTACAAGATGCAGACATGATATCCCATCCAAACACTATTAGGACAAATCTTTCTTCTCATTGAATTAAGAGAAAGTAGCTGTATATCTGTCCTAACTACTTTGCATATACAGATACAAAATGGTCCATCATTTGTATCCCTTTTTTTGTTTAGTGTTGTTAGAGAAGGGCATTCCATTGTAGGTGTGGACTACTGGACTAAATTCACGCACCTAGGCTAATTTCAAAAGACTGAAATCATACGGATGACCAATGAAACCAGATATAGCAATAACAAAAGCAAATAAAAATATTCCCAAATATGTAGAAATTAAATAATATACTTTTAAATAACCAATGAGTCATAAAGTTATAAATAAAGTTAGAACACATTTTGGCAAGTGAGTATTATGACAGCACAGAGAAACCTTTGGGATGCAGAAAATCAGGGCCCAAAGGGGCACTGTAGCATTAAACACTCACAATTTAAAAGAAAAGAAAGGCACCAAGTGAATAAAGTAACTTTACATCGTAAGGAACTAGAAAAAGACCAGGAAGTAAAACCCAAAGCTAACAGAAGGAAAGAAATTACATGATCAGAATACATATAAATAAAACAGAGGATGTCAAAATAGAATCAATAAAACCAAAAGTCAGTCCTTTAAAAAGACTGACAAAATTGACAGACTTTTAGTTCAATTGATTGCAACAGTGAGAGAATACTTGAGTCAATAAATAATGAGGCCAGTGAGATATCACAGTATACTAATCGCCTACTCAGGCAAACGCAGGGACTAGGGTTCGATCCCTGGTACCACATGCCATGCCAGCCCTGACCCCAGGGCACGCTGAGTTGCTGGCTGAGTCTGGGAGTGGTGGCGCTTGCCTGTAATCCCAGCATTGAGGAGACTGAAAACAGGAGGATCACTATGAGTTTGAGCTGCGTAGTGAGACCCTACACCAAATACATAAATTTAAATAAATAAATAAATATGAGGACATTACCAGAGACTTTATAAAAATTTTATTTTATTTTATTTATTTTTTT
>NDGM010893375.1:0-12063 GCA_002564305.1 Octomys mimax
GAGTAACAATGGTTAGTACATTGTGTATTGTTACTGCCAAAGTAGTTTCTCATATTACAAGTTTTAGCAAGAGTCTTACTACGTCTATTTAGCCAGATTCCTTCACCATCCTTATTTAATTATTCTAAGAATGTGATCAAATTTATTCCCCAGCATCCCCTCACTTTAGCCTGTGTTATGGTTTATGTCTCAGTTGTCCCCTCAAAGCTCCATGCAGTCATGAAATGGTTTCTGGAGTTTGTGATTGATTCATGGTCCAGTGCAGGGATTATGGGTGTGAGTGCTGCTGGGATTATGGGTACAAATACTACTGGGATTATGGTGTGACTACTATGCCCAGCCGGGAGCAGATAGCCTGAATACAGCATAAGGGAGACAGACTTGCTTTCTGTAGCCATTGTTGCCACTACTCCTCCCATTTGCTCTTGCTAGTTTGCTGTTTTCCACTGCCATGAATTGCTGCCCTCTGTCACATGTCACTCTGCCTTGGAGCCAGCTGAGTATGGGCTGAAATCTCTGCTGTGAGCTAAATAAACCTTTCCTTCCCCAATTTTGGATGTTGGGTATTTTGTCCCAGCAATGAGCAAACAGTAACTGAGATAGCCTGCCTTTTGCAATAATCCTGTAGGGGTGTTTTAATCAGAATCCCCTACTTATCCCTGAGGTTTCTTCGTAGTAATTTAACATCTGTGGATGCCTGCCCTGATCCATGGTTATAAATTCCCACTTTTTTGTACAATAGTTGAGTCCTATCTCTTTCCCCTACTACAGAACTGTATAACTAGTCCTTATACCTATTTCCATGTTTCCCCTTGAAGAAAGTCTGCCTATTTTTTTTTAATGGTGCTAAGCATTTTTTTAACACAGCCAGAGAACGGGGACCCTGTCTCAGAATGGCAGCATGTAGCTCCTATTTGTGTCTGCTGTGCTTTCTAGTTCACTTTAAAGAAAGATTTTGCAAAGGTAAATGACAGGACAGGTGACCTTGTGTGGAAGTCTTTGGAAGAGAGGAAACTTTGGCAATGTGATAGTCGCAACAACCTCCACAGCATGCAAGTGTAGTGGAACTATCTCTTTTTCTCCTCAGAGTATCCCTTCCTGTACTCAGTCCCCTTCTTCTGAACTTGAGCACTTAGAGACATGGAGCAGAACAGCCATTCCTGTCCAACATGCCTGATTTACACTGGAAACTTGAAATATTCAGATTTGTGTGGGTAGATATTCTTTGCACAAAGGCTATTTCAGCATCATTCAGAACTAACTGCTAAACAAATAACATTTGTGTCCCAGGTGTGTCTGTTGGCCAGCTTCTACAGAGAGAAACTATATTTCTGGAATTAGTCCTAGAAGCTATTTACTAGGACACTTTATAGCAGTGCTCTCTCGAAGTGTGATCTGTGGACCAGGCAGGACAATAGTACCTTGGGAAATTGGGAGAAGTACAAATTTTCAGGCTCCACCCTGCGCCTATTAATCCAAAAATTCTGGAGATGAAGCCCAGTCTTAGATAAGCCTTCTAAGGGCTATCCAGTCAAATTGAAGAGCCACTGCTCTAATTTGCTTAGGTAATTCACTAGCAATATTTAGTGAAGATACACAAAGTTTCAGCAAAATTCCTCAGATCCACTCTGCTACTGATGCACTAGAGTGTGGCCAAAGATGGACAATATCCACACCCTTGGGAGCTTGTTAGAAGTACAGATTCTCAGGCCTGCTGCCTCAGCCTACTGAATCAGAATTGGCATGTTCTTAGAAATTCTCAGAAAATTTGGAAGCACATTCAACCTTAAAAAGCACTGCTAATTCTCACACTGAAGCAAGTTTTATAGGAAGAGATAGGCAGAGAGTAAGGTAGGTGAAGGAATCTTCTTCAGAGGATTCAATTTTCAGTCTAATTAATGATTTTTTAGAGGTCTATAAAAAGAAATTTTTAAGAGGAGTAGATGGGGAAACACATTGACCTAAATGATCAAAATCCCTAATAAGCCAAATTTTACATTTCAGTTTCAAAAGGCTTTATAGTCATCACTTTGCCTGATTCTTCCTATCTCTGACAATTCTGACGATACTCTTTCCTTTGAAGTGCTTTCTGATCTATTTATTTGGAGCACATTTTCAATGGAACTGTTGTACTCAGGGAAATTAAGTGAAAGAGAATTATCAACACTCTCACATAAACTGCTGGATAATCTCTTAGTTTGGCATACCGTGCTGTGGAAAGTGGTGAACAGCATCTAGGAACCAGAGCCCAAGGCCCCCAAAGAGCTTTTAGTTCCAAAGAAACTTCCCTGGGCAGCAACTAAGGGTTTCCTTTATATGCAAAGCCCCATGAAGCATAAAGACCAGTTGTGGCCCAAAGAAACCACCTTGATGAGATAAAATGCAAAGCACTCAGCCCAATTCGGCTCCTCCTGCTTAAGATTTTCTGCAGGAGGAGGAACTGCGTGCTCAGCAGGAGGATGAATTCAATCACCTGTAATGATTCAGATGGAGTCAGTCAAGACCAACATATTGCCAATCTGAATATTGAAAATTTAGATTGAGAATCTGTTATTGCCTATTGGATTAAAGAAAAAATGCCTATGTTTATATCTACTCAGTAGGCAATAATTGCTCTGAAAGGCACATATCAGGAAATAAATCATTTTAAAAACAAATAATAATGAAGCTATAGAACATATAGAGGCTATGGTTACACAACGCACTCACATGCCTTATTTCATTGTATCTTTACCATTATTGAGTGAAAGAGGTGTTATTAACCCAGTGTAAACGAGTAACCCATTTTTCATGGAGGTTAGATGACTTGCACAAAGTCGCATACTTAGAACTGGGACTTGAGCTTGGCTTTCTTGATTTTCAATCCAGTATTCTGTTCAAAAGAGTTATATCTGAGCCTTCCTATTGAAAGTATGGTTTACTGACCAGCAGCATCAGTACTGTGTTAAAGCATTACAAATGCAGACCAGCAGATCCAATCCCAGATCCAATGAATTAGACCCTATATTTTTAAGAGAGGCAAAGGTGATACAAGTGCAAGTGAAAAAGTTTAAGTGCAGTAAAATAAACTTAACTTGGTGTGACCACATGCCTAGATGATGCACCACATGAACAAACACAAAAGCTAGCAATGCAAACTTCACAAAATTAAGGTACTAAATGCCACAGAGATATTTTGAGCACTTACATTGACAATTCTATAGCAGAGATGGATTTCTTTTCTTGAGACAGGAAAGAATTGACAAAGCCATGCTATTAGCAATGGGGGAACTTCATGGGAGAAAAAACAAAAGGACATTCCCTTTCAAAGCTGAAAAATGAACACTTCCAAATGTTTTTGTTAAATTCACAGAGACAGGTTGATTTTTATGTTGCTATCACATTTTAAGTTCACATTTTACAACACTTTGTTACTCTAGTTTTGCTCTCCCTCCCCACACCTTTTCCCTTTTTATTAGCATATATTTGTAATGCATCATAGTTATATTCATTTTGGAGAGTTGATAAATGTATATAACTTAGCTTGATAATTTTCTTTCTTTATTTCTTCTGCCTTTGATCCTCTTCCCACTTTCAAGAAGCCCGCCTTTTTATTTCTATTATTTGTCCCTTACATTACTCTTTTACTTATGTTTTAGCTTGCTCATCTGAGAGAAAACATGTAATATTATCTTTCTGTGTTTGGTTTATTTTACTTACCACTATGGACTCAAGGCTGACTCTTAAGAACAGGAAAGTAGCCTCACAATAGCATCTTTTGAACACTGATGCTATGGCTAGACAGCCACCTGGCCTTGATTTTTAAGGTGTGTTTCATGTTTACTTTGGCATATGTACATGGTCAAAGGTTTGAGGCTATACTACAAGCAAATAAATACATGTATAGTGTGGGGTGCTAACTTTCAGAATACTAGCTGAGATTGGCATTGTTCCACTATTTCACTTGGGAATGCATTGCTAATGGGGGACTGAGATTAACTTTATGCCAGCCCAAATTACACTTGGACCAGCAGTTCTGGTTAAGTGTTTGCTTTTCTAAGAATTTCTTCTTATGTGAAGTAAATGCCAGCAGATCTGGAAGCAGAATAGATGCTTATCAACAAGTTTGAAACCAGTATTTGTCAAGGATGAAAAATGAAGATAGATCTAAAGAAATCATGCGGTTTTGCTACCAAGCAAAAATATATTTGACCCAAATAAATCAATACAGAGGGAGAGCACACTTCCCATCTTCTAAGCCATCACCCAGTGACAATTTATTAATCACCTGCTGCACACTGCACATTATGCTCATCTCCTGGAGAGACCTGGCAGTATCAGTCATTGTTCCTGCCTGTGCAGAGTTCATCATGTTGCTCACAATAAACAATCACATGACAGTACAACAAATTATATAATGGTCTAAGAATTAAAGAATGTGAATCCATATACATGCTATGTAAATTTAAGGAGAAAAAGCCATAAATCTGTGAAAGCTTCATAGGTTGGAGGCATGTGAATCGGATCTTAAGGGAAGAAAGGGGAATTTTAAAGTAGGAAAATAAAAAGCAGATGTGCGAAGATGGAGAGTATGAGATGGAGTATGAGGACTTCTGATTTACAAAAGAAAGGGGTGGCTGGATATGTGCCATTCAAATGTGGAGGCTGGGCATCATCTAAAACTACATGTCCTGGTGGTGGCCTGTGCCCAGGCCCTATTTGTAAATGTTTTTACTAACAACACCTTGATCCTGTTGAATTCAAGAAAACTAAACAGTTATACTGGATCAGGACTGTAAGCTCCATTGAGATGGGATCATGGCCATCTAGTAGTATTAAAAGATGAATATCTTCTAGGAACTGGGCCCTAAATCCCTAAATTTATAGCTATGGTTGGGTGTAAGACACCAGGACAGATGCTTTTAGAGTACAACCCAAAATTCTGTCAGCTTGCATTGACCTCTACATGTCAAGGTCACTTATTATAAGCACCTGTATCAGTCTGCCTATGCCAAATTCAGTATATGGAAATGCCAGTGAATTATGGACTCTATATAGAGTGTCACTGGATGGAGTTGGAGAATAAGTACCCAACTCACCCACAGTTGAGATTTCTCAGATGCATATTCTACGGTGCCTTCCCGAATAGGAATGAACCCTGGTTGTCCACAGTAGACACTCCCTTGACTGGCTAATTGCTACTCACTATTTTAGTTTCCCACTCCCTTGTAAGCACTTTCTGGTATCACCTCCCAGGATAACTGCTTTACACTCAAATCCTCATCTTGATTGTATTTGGAGCCCTTGAGTTAGACCTAAAGACCTAACAAAAGGTATCTTTAAAAATATCACGAACAATATTCTCAAGCAGATTTCTTAGATAGCAAGAAGATGAAAATAGCTTCTCTGTTCCCTCATTGTCTTCTTTTGTTCAAAATATGAATTCTGAAGTTGAAGGCATGACATATTATGACATATTATTCAGGGCTTCCCATACGAAATAACAACTGGTGTTGATTTCTTTTTTTTCCTCATCTTTTAAAGGTTAGAGATTACTCACCTCCCCTGCTGGTCATTAAATCAGTCTGGCAGGATTCCTCCGTAGTTCTGTAGCCTTCCGGGTATGTGGCGGAGACACAGGCAGTGCTGCAGACAGGCCTGCTTGCTGTGATGTGCTACCAAGCAAGTGACTTCAAAGGTCTGCTTTAAGCCTATCTCAAGTATCACTTGGGGCTCATCCTGAGCCCCAAACTCAAGTACCAGATGGCACATCACGCAAAGTCAAAGTTGGTCAGCTTACCCACATCTCACACTTCCCTAGCTCCTGTGCCAAGACATGCTGTAACCTCCCAGGTAAAAACAACTAATTTTTGTCAGCTTGCTTCTCCTATTTTTTTCATAAGGCATTGCCAGTTAACTGCTCAACTCTTCTATGAAGTTTGCATATCTGGGGAATCCTGAGAGATTTAGCTTTGCATATATTTTAAAAATAATCATCTTTCCCGAACTCTGATATGGCATCTACCAATGTACTATGAGTCATTAAAACATAGGATTTCCTCTGATGGCTTTATATTGAAATTTCAGTATAAATTAGCAGAATAACCAAATTTCATTCCAGATGCTTACCTGCGTGGAGAAAGCAAAAGATTGTTTCTCAAATCTAAATGAGACAAGTTGGGCAAGTAACTGACATAATAGTCACATAAATAAAATGTATGTCAAAGTCAAACAATGCTAGACTGAGACTGTACTTAGATGTTTTTAGATACACTTTCTATGAAATGAAAGGAGAATGAAAACAACCTTATCCTCTTCTTAATTTTTCCCTACTATAAGAATAAATGCATGAGTGCTGCTTTCTCAGGCCTGCATTCAATCTTTTCTAAGCGTATCTCCTTTGATAACTTGTACAAGGGCCTGGACTGCCCAAGCCATCATAGCACACATCACCAAACAAAGCACACTAAGATCCTCAGACCAGATTCTAGCATCAGCATCTGTGAAGATGACCTATAAGGTGACTTCCAGCCCCAAAGTTCTTTGATTGTATATTTCTTGAATTTAACCATTTCTTTTGTCATTTTATGCTCAGAAAAGTAGAGCAGCTGTAATGGGCAAGAAAGTGCTGCCTCCTTAGTCCTAAAAAGGTCATGAATCACAGTGGCGTTTCATACACCATCAGAAGCAGCCTGGCTTAAGTGAGCAACTGTCACATATTGAGGCTTCACATAGGCCAATAATGGGTACCTACTAACTGATAATTATTAATCGCCAGTGTCAATTTAGCAGTTTTGCCATTCAAGCAATAAACTGCATTTGTTCCCCTATAGCAGGTGGAATATTAACCATAAGGAACAGGGTTACTGTAGAAAGCAAAGATAACTGCCTCCTGGGAAAGATTACACTGGGAAATCTGGTGTCTGCCTAATTGCCCGAGACAGCGTCATCTCAGAGGTTGTAATATTTATCTCCAAAGTTCTGTAAGACTTTTGAATGTGAACTTCTCTTTGACATTTTTCTTTTCATTTTACATAATCAGTATATCTGAAAAAAAATTAACAAGAAGAAGCACATAAGGAGGAGAGTTTCTCTACCTGGATGCTATCGACATTTGGGGGTCACATAATTCTTTGTTTTGGGGATTATCTTATTCATTACAGGATGTTTGGCAGCATCTCTGGCCACTAGATCACAGTAACATAGTCTACCACTACCATTATGGCAAACAAAAATGTCTCCAGGCATTATCAAACCTCCCCTGAGAGGTACAATTACCCGCAGTTGAGAACTGCTTCATGAGTTATTTTAACAGTGTCAAGATCAGCTAAAGGAAAAGGGCACAGGGAAATGGATTTTGAGATACAACATAAGAACTTCATATGTAAAGAATCAGATAGTAAATAGTTTAAGCTTTTTGAGCCACATAAGTCCCTGATATACGGTCTTGGTTTTGTTTATAATTTTTATAAATGGAAAATTCATTTGAACTCAAAAATTGGCTGGAATTTTCTAGCCCTTACTGTAAAGGATGAAATGGTGGTAATTCCTACAATGATTTAAAGTGTCAATACAATATTTGGAAAAACTTGTTTTTGATCTAACTACCAGGTCTTTGCAACTCCGTGCTAAGTGGTTAAGGTGTCCTTCTTGGAAAGCTTGAAATTGAATAACCCCAAGTAAAATTGTATTAATTCTGTTTGTAGTTTAATTCTATCTAACATATTTAAACATTAAAGGTTTGCATAAAGCAGAAACTTGATATCTGAATGCAATGAGATTCCCTAATATCTTGAAGAACACCTGCTTAGTGAGGATGTGTCCTTCTCTTGGTTTGGAATAATGCCCTAAGTCCCTTTCTGAAGAAGAGGATACTGCTCAAAGGGACTGCTCATATTCAACTGTAAGACCAGAATATGTTTTGACAAGAGTACAGAAATTATCAAGGAAGGGAAAAAGGTGTCTTGGAAAAAGATAGCTTAAAAGTTGCCTATAAATTGTACAATAAAAATTTCATTTAAAATACATTTGAAAGTATTTTCTATAGAGTTTTCTTTAGCCATCACCATATAAATGCAATAGTAAACTAAGAGAAGCCCATTCAACAAGTATTTATTGAATAGCTCCTATCTGCCAGGGACTGTATGATTCCCTAGACTTGAACCTATCTGGACCATGCCAATGAACAGCACTCTAACAGAACACAAATATGGTCAGTTACCCAGTTAATTTTTTTCCACTAAAATATTTTATCTTTATAGATTGCTGATTATAAATATCAAATGCTTTACTTTGGGTATTTGTAGCTTCTATATATAGATTTTCATCAACACCAGTCAGAACAAACCTAGAAAATGCTCTTATCATACAATGACTAAAGTCAGAACAATGGTAAGAGATGGGATATTTGGTTTTGATCAAATGTACTTCATTTGGGTAACAAAATATATATTTTAAGTCATTCACATAGTTTATCCTACGAAAGGAAATAAATTATAGTGAAAAGAGCACAGGGTTTGAAGTATAAGATCTTGCATCTGGTTCTGGGTCTGTCCATGCTTTTCCCATGAACACATCAGGTAACTTCAGAGAAGCACATTTCCCATCTGCAAAATGGGAAATTTTCCCTAGTATATCACACGTAAATACATTGTATATTTATTACCTATAGAGCATTTTAAAGGTCATAACATTATCATAAGAATGCAACTACAGTCATTTTTTATTCTGTCTGGATGATTCTGGGATAAATCAAGTACTGTCTTAGTTACAGCCCAAATCAATTATCAGTGGAATCTTCCTATACTTCAGCTTTATGTGATCATAAAAAAACATGTCCATGAAAGAGTGTGAGGCTTTACTTTGAAATTTGCTCTGAGATCAACATAATTGATTTTCTGTTAAAAGTTATAATGAGTTAATTTAATTTGCTATTTAAATGAAGACCTTTGAAGATCATCATTTCCAAAATTAATGACTGAGTCTTCCGCTTCCACACCAGGTTCCATTGACTCTACCCCAAATGATACCTTTCCTTTAGAGGAAGGCATGTACAGAGCCTCATTCCCTGTGGGATCAAATGCTGTACTACAGAGTATGGTACTCATGCCACTTCCACAAATTTGAGATCATTGTTGAACCAGGACAGCGAGATTTTCAAACACAGATATTTTTCTGTGTTACTCTCAATTACATTTTCAAAAAGGCAATGTGACTTTTCAAATTTCTGTCATTATCCCCACTCAGTCTATTTTTAGCCAGCAAGTTATCTACATTAATATCCCAAGAAGGATCACGTTTATTGAAGAGTACTGCCCCGAAACACGAAGAAAGAATCATTATTCTTGAAATACCCTACACCTTATATAGGTTTCGTCCTCCAGTTTGATAGCCTTGAGAAAGCTTCAAATCCTGCTGAAGCTCTGCCCACTTCATTTTCCTGAGTGAGAAGCTGCAAAACAAGCATGGGCTGTTTGGTATTGTGTAGGTGTTAACTGTTGGTGCTAACCTTGATGCCAATAATCACATATCAGAATAACACTAGTTACTACAGTAACAATGACTCTTTCACTCAAAACACCTTTTGTAAAGGACAAATGATCATATCTCTAAATGGAAAAAGAAAAAAAAAGTGCTCACTCCTACACATTACATTACCATGACTACTGAAGGTCCATTTTCCTATCCCCTTGCTCCATGCCTACCAAAATAGGAGTTAGAAGTAGGGGGGAGAAGAGGATTTCTAATTTAAAAATGAAGATAATTCCCCAAGGTTCATAAGTTTGAGTTTTTAATAAGCTGTATGAACTCATTTGATCAGAAAGCGATCTGACAGAAATGAGTTCTGACCACTATTGGGTTTGTTTTTCATTTCACCCAAACACCTAGACCATGAAAAACCATCCCATTTCATACAACAGTCCACTGACTCCACCACTGTCCTTTAAAGTTGCCCTTTAGCCAGGGAGGCAAAGCCAGTCTCCATCTCTCCAGCTCCCACCTTTGCTGAACTGATCAAAATCAAATAAGGAAAAAGAATCCAGTTGAAGAAAGATCGGCTGTGCCTGTTGATGTCTCATTAACCTTGAGACTGAATGTAACTGGTGACTGCTCGTCACAGTGGCGTGATGGTTTCTTAGGGAGAAAAATGCCAGTGGAAACATCTCAGGGAAGAAAGATTCCAAAGGGGGAAAAAAACATCATTTAATAGATCATTTATCAGAAAATGGGGGCATTTCCAACTGCCAGGATTGGCTAAATTAGTTTCCTTAAACCTGTGATGAAACTACTACTTGTTTTCCTGGGAAAACATTTGTAACAGTACTTATCTGTGTGTCAACATATGTTCACAAGTGTTAAACCCACTCCGATGGTGGCAAGTATAATCAGGAAAAAAGTGAACATTTCAGGATTAACCTTAATAAGGTTCTACAATAAATTAGTATATGTGGTGATTTTGTGCCATGAACAACATCAGGAGCCACTCAATGTGAATAGTTGTAATTTCACTGAGTCTCCAGCCAGATTCCCCTCTTTCCTAATTGCTGACTGATAACACGACAACAAACAGAGGAAGAAAAATAATAGAAGAAAATTAACTTGTCTCTAGGGATACACCATTACCTGGAGAGGAAGAAAGGAAGACAGGAAGAGCTCCCTAGGTTCACTAGCAGAGTCTTCTTGTCATAAGTAGAATAGAAATCTAATTTGCTTTTAGTCCCAGATCCAGACCAGAGACCCAAACAAAACCAGCACTTGCCATCCCTGGGCATCATAGTCCTAGCTAGCACTGGTTCCCTGCTCTCTCCAAGGAGAACTTGAAGTAAACAAACCCACAATCCCCAGAAGGGATTTAGATGAAACATTCTCACCCAGTTTCCCTCTTCTACCCATGCTCTCCACTTCTCCATCTCTAGCCCTCTTCTGCTTTCCTTTGGAACTTCTTGAAAGTTATCACCATTAACTTCACTTTTGACATCAAATTGCCACCTCAGGCTGATGGCACAACCGACTTCTGGTAGTGCCACCTAGAACCAGCTGCTCCGTTTCCTGTGTTCTTCTCAGGCCACTCAGCCCAGGTTTTGCCCTCAGCCTCTTGCCGCTGCCCCTCCCTCTCAAGCTCAGATGCACCAAGAGAAAGTGGACCCAAGGGTTCTCTCTTTTTTCAAAGAAGCTTTTGCATCTCAGAGAAGCTATTGCGAGAGAGGAAATAACTGCGAATTACAATTCCTACTTAGATATGGCTACCTTACTTGGGAGGGCAGGAGAGGGCAGCTGGGCAGTCACTGTCCTCATAAAGGACCGCACTTTTTCTGGGTGAGTGGGAGGCATTTTTTCCACTGTCCAGCCTCCCATTTCTCTATCCTCTCCCTACCCTCCAGGGGCCTTTCCCCAAGACACTTCGGGGACCAGAGGAAGGGAGAAAAAAAATTGGGGACAGAGGAGCGGTTCTCTCCCCCCTCCCCCAGCTTAATGTTTTCTTCTCAAGTAGCGGGACTTTCTTGAATGTCTTCTCTCATGCTGCTGCTACTTGGCTCAGTTACCCCAAAGTCTCCCCGCCCCCAAGCCCACCGCGACCAAAACAAGCGCATCGACCACAGCACCTTGGCCGCTACCACTCCAACTGTTGCAGCAGCTGCGGGGTGCCGGGGAGGGCTGTGCGGGTAAGGCCAGGCTGGACCTGGACGCTCCCTGACCGGGAGACTGGAGGGCTCCGGACTGCCGCCCTGGGGCGCGCAGTACAGGGCAGCCCCTGCCGCAGCCTCCTAGCACGGGAGAGGTGGCGCTCTGAGCCGGGACCCCGAGCAGAGCCAGCCCGGCCGAGACAGCAGCGCCAACCCGCACCCGTCCCTCTCTCACCTTTAAGATCAAGTCGGTGTGATGCTGGTCCAGCATGTTGGCTTTCTGAAAGGAGGTGACGATGACCCTGCCGTAGCGACCGGGGGTCTGCAGGTCCGAGTAAAGCCGGTGTTTGGAGCGGTTGACCGGGAAGAGGCTGTTGACGAGGTTGCGCTCGATCTTGGCCAGGCTGTGTTGGGGCGCCAGCAGGTGCTCCACGCTCTCTTCGACCTGGTACCGGCTGAA
>NDGM010893525.1:0-16760 GCA_002564305.1 Octomys mimax
CCCCAGAGCCCAAATGCCCACGCACAGGTAAATGCTGCAAATGCGCTGAAGATGCTGAGGCAGGGGTTTTACTTTTTTAAATTTATTTGGTACAGGGTCTCATTATGCAGCTGGGACCCATACAGATCCTCCAGTTTTTAACCTCCCCAGTGCTGGGATTACAGGCGTGCGCCACCACCCCTGGTCTTGGTGGCTTAGTACTCCCAGGGGCAGAGCTGGTGCAGCATGTGATGCCAGGGATCAAACCCTGGTCTCTGTGCTTGCCTAAGCAGGTGCTTAGTCCATTGAGCTATCTTGCAAGCCCTACTTTTGTTTTTTTGAAGACAGTTCGGGCTGGTTTTGAAAGCAATCCAACTGCCTCAGCCTACTAAGCACTGGGATTACAGGGGTGTACCGCCATCCCTGGTGAGAATTTTTTTTTCAGGTGGGACCAGAGCGAACTATTTTGGGTAATTATTTCCAATTTTCAGGTACTCAGTGCCTGATGAATCAAGAAACTTTCCTTCTGGCAGACACTATTTCCAGGGGCAAGAAAGGCCCACACTTCCCAGTAAATTTCATGGTTCTCGCCCAGCCTCAGTGCCTCCCAGTCCACACACGCACAGGCAGCTGCTCTGTCCTCTCTAGGACTCCAGCCACCTCAGACCCTTGACTCTTGGGGTTCAGGTGCTCAGGGCCCTCTGACCCCATTTCCTCCCACCCAAACTCCACCCAACTCCCTCCACAGAGTGCCTCACTTAGCCAGGACACAGGAGCCAGGTGCTGGTAGGTGGTACCCCACTGGCTGAGGAAAGGCAAGTGTTATCCATATGGGGCCCTATCCCATCAGCTGTGCCTTCAGAACAGTCCCCAGGGAGACAATCCTGCCTCTCAGCCCCACACACGATGGCCAACGCCTTGGTACCCATCTGGGAGGACACTCTGCCCCTTACATGGGCCCACTCCTGCTCCATGCTTCAGGGGTGCCCGGCCAGCTCTGGCCTGCATCCCTTTCCCTGGGTGAGCCCAGACGCACAACTAGGCATTCATGTGAGAGCCATGGTGGGGACCCATGGCAGGACGGCACTGCACCCCGTATCGCAGGTCAGGAAAGAAGAAAGGAACTTAGCCAGAGCTGGAGCTCACGTGCGCTTTAATAGTGGGGAGGCTCGGGGGGTGGGGGGGAATCAAGAGCAGCATTTTTATCAAGTTGGTGTAAAAATGAAACAAGATCTAGACATGGTTCTTTACACTGACAGTTACATCAAATTCAAAATCTAAGCAGCAATTTGAATTGTGTATTGTAAAACAAACACAAATGCAGGTTGGTGCCCGGTGCGGTCCGCGGGGCCAGGTTGACCCTACATCATGGGTGCAGCCGGGAATTGGGGACCCAGGGACCAGCCCTCCTCGCAGTAAATAGAAGGAGCAGGGTCTGGTTGATGGGACCCCTGGCGGCAGGCCTGGGCAGCACATGTGCACAGTAGAAAGACAAGGTGTAGTGCCCCCCCAGGAGCCTGCCATCTTCACAGGATGGGGACCAGCCCTGGGGGTCTTTCCCAGGAATGTAATAAATATGAGAATCTAAATGGAGAAACAATAACCAACCAGCGTGGCCAACTCCACATGGTACAAAAGGCTCAGCCCGGCTCTGCCGGTCCCACTGGCTCGTCACAGACCAAAAGTGTCTCTGAGTCAGCAGCTCTGGGGTCCCCTGGTGCCCACTAGGATGTGGCGGGTAGATGGGACATGTGTCACAGTCCTACTTTAGCAGCCCCCAGGGGAGGTGGTGGTACTAGGCCTTGGGCAGGTTCCACCAGTGGGACCTTCTCCAGCCCCTGCACACCAGGTATGGGTGTGGGGTGTCGGCATGGTCCCTGGTGATGGGCCCAGCAGTGGCTGGGAGCCTAGCCTTCCCGTACACTCACACGAGGCTCAGCCAAAGAGCTGTGGATGATGCTGATGATGGATTCCAGGCCACTGCCCTCTAGCAGTGTGCGGTGGTCACCCTCGATGACATGCACAGACACCTTCCCATCACACACCTGCGGGCAGTGACTGTGTGAGCCAGGTACCATCCCAAGACCATGTCTGGCCACTGGCCCTGGGTGTTGCCTCCTTGCTCACCTGTGAGAGGTTGTAGTCGGCACCTAGGTCCTCACCATAGGCGCCTCCGGTCTTGGCCCGGAGCAGTGTCACATTGCCATGGTACTTGGCCTTGGGTGTGTACTGCTCGATTGCACGCAGCTTGTGGTAGAAGGACTGGGCGGCAAAGCTCAGCTCCCGGCGACTCAGGCCCTGGTGGCTCTGGGTGATGAGGTCCACAGCGGCAGCCACGCGGTCCTCCAGGCCCTTTAGTGGTAGCAGTGCCTCCAGTACCTACAAGAGAGGCTTTGAGTGTGGGAGCAAAGTCCGCTCATCCCCAGCCCTATGTCACAGGGTCAGAGAGCCTGACCTCAACCTGTCCCACCCCTGACTCACCCTGTTGTGCTCAGCATCAGTGAACTGCTGCACAAAGAAGCATATGGCCTCCGCCTCGGCCTCTGCCTCACAGCCTGGGGTCATCTTTGCACGATAGCTCTACAGGGGAGGAGGGCAGTGGCTGCAGCGCAGGAGTGGCCCTCCAAGAGCTGGACTATGGGGCAATCCCACCAAGTGGCTTACCTGGGTGTATGCCAGCACATAGGTGTGCGAGCCATCAAACAGGAAAAGGCTATTGTTGGCAGGGGCTGGCCCCTGCTGGGCCTGCAGCTGGGAGCACATCTCGAAGGCTACACAGGCACCGTAGGAGTAGCCAGCCACACGGTAGGGCCCCTCAGGCTGTACCTGCTTGATGCAGTCGATGTAGTAGGCAGCCAGGCTCTGGATGCTGTCCAGTGGGGCAGCTGCAACAGTGGCACTGGGTACTCAGCAGGGAGGGGTACCTTGAGCTGGAACCACCCCAAGAAGAGTAGACACGTACCTTGGGTGCACTGCAGGCCATAGGTCGGCACGCTGAGCTTGGCAGCCAGGTTGTGGAACACAGTGGTAGAGCCCTCAATGGGGTGCACCAGGAAGAGTGGCCGTTCAGCACTCTGCACTGAGTTGAGCCGTGTCAAGGTGGGGCCCTCAGGGTTCACCAGAAGTGTACTCAGGTTCAGCTGGGCCTGTGGCCGGGTCTGGATGCCCTCCTTGGCCTTGGGGGATGCCAGCTCTGCAAGGACAGAGCAGATGTCAGGCTGGCTCCCACATCAGCCCAGCAGAGTATCCCCTGCTGCCACCCTCTCCCCAACTATCACCCTGCACGCACCACTGGCTGGGCTGGGCTTGGAGGACAGCTCCTGAAGCTTCTGCAGTGTGAGCTGCCGCACCTCACGCATAGATAGCACCAGGTCAAACTCGCGCTCCAGGGTCTGGCGCACCTCCACACCCATGAGCGAGTCCAGACCCAGGTCCGCAAGTGAGGTGTCCATGTTGATTCCAGCCGGATCACGGATGCCTGGGGAGGGAAGTATGGAGCACCATTCCAGGGCACCTGGGGTAGGCTGGTGTGGGTGGGCACCAGGCTGAGATGAGGGGTGCCATGGCTCAGGGGCTGATCTGTGCACCTTCCCAAACTGCAGCGTAACTGCCAGCCAGCACACAGCATCTTGCCCAGCCCTATAGATTACTATATCTAATGGTGACTCATTCCTTCTACAGTTGGGGAAGCTAGGTCTTGCCAAGGCCCACCTTGGGACAGGGCCTTTGGGGGAGAGTCCACACAGTGCTCACCAAGGATGTGTGCCACCGCCTGTACCAGGTCCTGTTGTCCTTTGCTGTCCTTATGGGCTGCTGCCTTCTCAGCCAGCACAAAGCTGCTCAGGACTGCATGGGGCTGCTGCAGGAAGAGGTCCAGCACTTCCAGGCAGGAGGCAATGCGCTGGGGCAGTGTGCCACCCACGGCTGTGTCACTGTTCCCCATCATGTCCAACAAAATGCCCACGTCGCCAATGGCACCCCACTGTACAGCAAGGCCTGTGGCAAGGGTATCAGGTTGGTGAGTGAGGGCTCTGGGTACAGGGTGGCACAGGTAGGGTGGCGGGGACAGTGGCAGGGCCCACCTGGGAGGCCATCATGCCGGCGCTGCTCACAGATGCGCTCCATGGTGGAGTTGGCGAATCCGTAGTTGCTCTGGCCCATGTTGCCACGGCCACAGCTCACCGAGGAGAAGGCCACAAAGTAGTCCAGCTCAGGGCAGGCTTCCCGGGTCACCCTGTGGGCACTCCCATCACTCTCTGCCAACTGTCATGCCCAGGACCCCATCTTGCCCACACCTCCCCTGGAATTGGCCAGAGAAGGCTGCTGGTGTACAGCCTGGGCTCCCTGGTTCTAAGACCCCAGCAGAGGCCAGTGCGGGGTGGTGGTGGCGGTGCTGACCTACCTGTCCAAGTTCAGGGTGCCACTGTACTTAGGTCTGTTTACATCCTGGAACTGCTCTGGGGTCTGGTTCTCCAGCATGGCATCCCTCAAGACCTGGGGATAGGTATCCTCAGCACCTGCTGGGCCTCCATCTAACCCCACTATTGTCACCCTGGTCTTGGCTTTGGAGGGCAGGGGTACAAGAATCCCTCCCTTACCACAGCCAGGTTAAAGATGCCTCCAATTGGCCCGAGCTGCGAGGCCTCTGCGATGAGGGCACGAGCTCCCTCCAGGGAGCTGGCGTCTCGGGTGGACACTACTACTTGGACACCCCGGCTCCTCCAGTCACTGACCTGCTTGGCCTGGTATCCTGTGGGACATGGGCCTTGGGGCTAGGACAGGTGGGGAGAGAGGAGCAGCCTCCAGGAAGGATGGGTATGTGCCCCTCACTCACTCAGGTTGGCCCTCTACACACCCTCGCCTGCCCACCTGTGCGAATCCCAGAGCGAGAAGTCAACACAAGCTTCTGGGCCCCTCGAAGCAGCAGCCACTCTGCCAGTTCAAGGCCAAAGCCGCCCAGGCCACCCGTGATGATATAGGTCTTATGAGATGGACAGAATGTCT
This sequence comes from Octomys mimax, assembly GCA_002564305.1. Lineage (NCBI taxonomy): Eukaryota > Metazoa > Chordata > Mammalia > Rodentia > Octodontidae > Octomys > Octomys mimax. Next base: position 4,984 of record NDGM010893525.1, read on the forward strand.
TGGAGATGGCAACCATGGGGACTGGCTGTGCTCCCTGAAGGCCGAGTTCTCGCTCTTCCTCGTGTACCTGTGGCCAAGCAGGAGTCACTCAGATGCACCATGAGGGCCAGAACCACTGGGCAGCTGGAGCCAGGGGATCTGGCTGCTCCCCCTCACCTGGACAAGGACTTTGCCAATGTGCTTCCCCTGGGCCATGTAGCGGAAGGCATCTTCTACTTTGGCCTTGGGAAACACAGTGCACTTAAGGGGCTGCACCACCCCATCACGGATGCCAGCCTGAAGGAGGGCCGACACTTCTTGCCACTGGGAGTTGTTTTCCTCCATGAGTGAATCCAGCAGGATCCCGTGGAAGGTGACGTTCTTCAGGAAGATGCCCATGCCTGGGCAGGAGGCCATATTCATTAGAGGAGCTGCCCAACATTGGGGGGCTTGCCAACCACCGCCTATCCCAGGTGCTGCCTTCCTCACCTAATGGGTGGTTGTTAGAAAGGTCAAATTTGCCGATTTCCAGGAAGCGGCCATGCTGAGCCAGGCACCTTACGCTGGCCTGCAACTTCTCTTCCGCCAGGGAGTTGAGGACCAAGTCAACGCCTAGGCAGGGAGACAGGGCCTTAGGGTTACACCGCTGCTCCCCAGAGTCCCCACCCAATGGGTCAAATCTCCTGGGATAGGGGGCTCAGGACAGCACTCACCCCTCCCGCCTGTGTGTAGCATCACATGCTGTTCAAAAGATGTGTCCCTTGAGTTGGCAAAGCTGGTGTCATCAAGCTGGGGGAACCTGGCCTTGAGGTAGGCCCGCTTCTCAGCTGAGCCTGTAGGGCAAGGTGCCAGGTAGGTTGTAGGCCAGGTGGCCCTTGGGGGCCAGGGCACACAGGGAAGGGTGGGACCTTACCTACGGTGGTAAAGACACGGCAGCCCAGGCTGAGGGCAATGGCAATTGAGGCCTGGCCCACCCCGCCTGAGCCTGAGTGGATAAGCACTGTCTCTCCATGCTTCATGCGTCCCCTGGCCACAAGTGCATAGTAGGCAGTACTGTAGACGACGGGCACAGAGGCTGCCTCCTCCAGTGTCCTGAGGACACAGTGCATAGTTAGCCAGGCCTGGCTACCACACAACATCCTGCAGGGTCTCTACCTGCAGCCTAGCCCACTCACCAACTGGAGGGCACATCCCAGAGGAAGGTTGATGGCAGTAAGACAGAAGTGGCCAAGCCTTCAGAGGGCACCAGCCCCATCACACGCCGGCCTTGTGCATCACGCCCCGAGAACTCCATGCCCAGCAAGCAGTCCCGGTTAAGCGAGTTCCCTGGGAGCAGATAGAAGTGAGCCGGCTGGTGGCGCCACATTTCCCTTTCATTCTCAGGAGGGGCTGCCCTGGTATGCCCTATACCCCCAAGGCATCTTGGCTGGCACCTGGGATGGCATCAGCGGACAGCTTGCCCGTGGCCAGCATGATGTCCCGGAAGTTGAGTGAGGCATAGTACACAGTACACAGCTGCATTTCTGGGCTGATGGGCCGGGCATACTTCAGTGGGGAACAGACCCAGTGGATGGAGGAAAGGTCACCACGAGTCAAGACATTCACAAAGGCATGTGCTGTCTGCTCCTTGGGCTTGTCTGCCGGAACAGAAACAGGGCTGCCACAGGGTCCAGCTGGCCAGGTTCCCACCCGCCTCAGCCTGAAAAGGACAGGAAGTACTGTGGGCTCACCCTGCTCCAGAAGAAAATGGCGGAAGGCACCCCAGGTCCCATCACGGTATACATTCATCACCAGGTCACCCTCTAGCACCTTCTGCAGCTCTGCAGAGCCAGGGTCCATCTTGGGGACATGAGACATGCTGCTGAGATTGGACAGCAGGATGCACCTGCAAGAAGCCAGAGGCAGTGAGGAGCCGGAGGAAGGCACGGGTAGGGAGGGACAGACAGTGGCACAGCTCAGTGGGTAACCCTCCTACCGAATCCGGTGCCCGCCAGGCTCTTTGCGGAGACAATTCACCATGCCCACCACACCTGAGGTGGGGCAGCCCAGGGCCGTCAGCCACACAGGCCGGGGGGATGCCTCAGCCAGAATATCCTGTAGGGCAAGGGAAGGGTCAGCTGCTGGGTAGCCTCCAGGCTGTGCTAGGGCAGGGCAGCCAGTTGCAGAGCCAGACCTTTAGAGAGTCCACCCATCGGAAGCTTGTGTCTTCTACAGGAAGGAAGATGGGGCTGTCCTGTGGGGCGGGCCGGCGGCACAAGAAGATCGCAGAGCCGTAGAATGATGTTTTCAGGCCCACCAGGCGCAGTGCTGTCTTCGAGAACAGACTCTCCCACTCATCCTGAGGGGGTATTGGGTGTCAGCACCTGCCAGCTCAGGCCCCCACCACGCCCACCCAGTCCTGAATCCAGCAGTGGGACCTGGCTCAGGAGGCTGGGCCCGTTCTGTGGTTCCGAGGTGAGGAAGGCCAGCGTCTCCCCAAGGGTGTGTTCTCTGAGCACAGTGTGCAGCAGCAGAAAGCCGCCCTCCTTAAGGGCAGCTGCCATGTTAGCCAGGGCCAGGGCCGGGTCTCCCAGAGTGGCTATAGCACTGTTGCACACCAGGAGGTCCACTGTACCCAGGCTGCTGGGGGCAGGTTCCACTGGGTCCCACTGGCCCTGGGCAACCTCATGTTGGTGTAGCTTGTCCTGGGCACCCTCCAGTGCCTGGGGATGGCGGTCAGTGGCTGTGTAGTCCAGCTGCAGCATGGGGTGGGTGTTAAGCAGGGCTGGGATGCGCGAATACAGGTGACCATCGCCAGCAAGCACCTGCAGCAAAGGAACAGGTTGTGTCAGCTGCTGCTAAACAAGGGTTCACATCTTGGGCTCTGTGAAAGTCCCTGGGGCAGGGTGGTCACCTATTCCACAGCCCTGACACCAGAGCCCAGGGCTTCCCAGGATGGCTGTAGGGACTGAACAGACCACATACACGAGCCCCTCCTCAGCCTGGCCTTCCTGCCCGGCTGCTGGGCGGATTTTCTTACAATTACTAAGAGAGGTGCACAGCAGCCCAAGGACTGTGAGCGCAGCTTCCCTGGTCCTGCGGCTCTGCCTGGCACCCACCTCTACCACCTTCATTTTCAGGCTAGGCAGGTTCTCCAGGGCTGTGTCCAAGCAGGCCTTGAGTGCTGGGGAGTTAAGGAGGCCGCTGAGGAGAGGGTCTTCGGGCAGCAGAGCTCTCTCCTGTACCAGTGCCTGCTGCAGGTTCCCATTTAGCTGCAGCTGACAGGCAGCTGCCAGCAGTCGGGGCAGCCCCTGCTGTAGGGCTTCCTGGGGTGTTAGGGTCCTATCCAGCTCAGGCACCACCATCTTCAGCCCCTGTTGGGCTGCCTTGGTCTGCAGTGCTTGTGCCATCCCTGGGGAGGAGAGAAAGACTTGAGTTTGAGTTGCCTAGCCACCACCCAGAGCCCGGAGGACAAGCCGACGGCTGAAGGACCCAGGGACTAGCCGAGACCAGGCGGTGGGGATCAATCCCCCCAAACTAGGGCATGGCCCATTGTGGCAAATGAGGCCTTAAAGCCCCTTGTAGAGACTGGGACAGTTCACAGCCATGCAAACTAGGGGGGAGGCCAGGATGCCGTCTCACCCTTGCACAGCTGCAACTCCTCCTGCAGGGCCACGTTCTCAGACAGGCACCCTGCCTCCATGTGAGGTGTGAAGCAGAACTTCTCCAGGGTGGGCACCATGTTCTCCTGCTGCCGCCGTGGGGCTGATGTTGTGTGCAGCTGCATGATGTGGACACCACCAGCCACTATTCTGCTCAGAGTGGAGCTCACCACAACGTCAACCACTGTGGGGACAGGCAGGTGAGTGAGGGCAGCACTGGGCAGGAGGTAGGCATTGGGGCAAGGGTGCAGTAAGACTACCTTGGGTCTTTATTTTTTTACCTTGGGTCTTATCCGGCAGTGCATGCACCTTCTGCAGGTGGACGGCAGGGTCGATACGCAGGTCAGTGAAGCGGGTGGGCAGACGCAGGCTGCGCTGGCTGTTGTTAAGGATGGTAATCTGCAGCATGGTGTCCAGGAAAGTCACCCAGTTGTCTTTCCAGAGCAGCTTGCCCTGTTCACCTGAGGGAGGACCTTGGTCAGAGCCCTGGACTATCTACTCCACCTCATACTGCCAGTGACAGCCATAGCAGTCAGGACTCTGGTGTCTATGCAGTGATGGTCGGGTGTGCATGCCCACCTCTGAGGCTGGCCTCGAAGATGCCCTGGAAGTGGGGGCCATAGTCATAACCACGCAGCCGCAGCTCCTTGTACACATCCAATGGAGATAGGCAGAGAGTGGACACAGGCTCCCTGGGACTCAGGCCTTCTGGGTAGTCGAAGAGCTTGGGGTCGGGGTCCTCCCACTGGTACACCTTCCCTGTGGGCAGGGGTGGCAGGAGAGCCTGAGCACAGGGCAGCTGGCTGAATTGCCATCCCCCAGCCCCTGGTGGGCAGCTTCACTCACCGCTCACTATCAGGTTGCCATTGTGAGACACTTCAAAAGTGTGGGCAGCCTCCAGAAGCCGAACCTCCAGGGGCACGGTACCTGTAGAGCACCAAGGTCAGAGCCTGGCTGTGGACCCTCCAGCTGTCCCCACCCGACAGCACCCTCACCTGTCTTGGGCAGGATAGTGGCCTGGTGCAGTGTCACACCCTCAAACACCACAGGTGTCTGCTCTACGGCTAGGCTAAGGCTGCGAGCCAGAGTCTTCCAGACGAGGAACAAGTAGCCAGTGGCAGGGAAGAGGACACGGCCATCAATGCAGTGGTCTACCAGGTAGTGATCAGGGGACTCGGGACTGGTATCTGTAGGCAAAAACAAGCCTCAGGGCTTGTATACCCACATACAGGTCCAATAAGGAATGGTCCCTCCACCCACCTCTGGGCCCTCACCAATGTTGTAGATGGTGGCAGAGGAGGAGCTTGAGCCATTTGGGAAATCCTCTGCAGCTGGTACATCCCAGGTCTGACTGTGGTCCCACTTGATGTGAGGGGAGATGAGGGGGGTTCCTCGGGGTGCTGGGAACTCCACAGGAGGTAATAAGCCATTAGGGTTGACGTCAATGCTGGTGTGGGGAAAGGGAGGGGTGAGCAGCAATAGCTATCTGGTTTGGGGGTAGGGTCCAAAGGAAAAAGGGGGAGGCCCACAGCTAGAATGCCACCAAGGTACTTGGTTCAGCTACCTGATTCCCACAGGCCACCTGCCCATACCACTGTAACTCCGGGGGCTCACCCTGCAAGGTGGAGCTTCCCAATATTGGTAAGGAAGAACTCAAGGTTGTTCTTGTGGTCCCTCTTCATCAGGGGTACAATGGTGCAGCTGGGCTTCAGGCCCCGCTTCAGGACAGCCTGCAGGCAGGCAGAGGTTAGAAGGCTCCCTACAACTTCTTCCCTGCTGTCAATGCCAGCCCACCCATATCCCAGTGTGCACCTGCAGTAGGGCGTGGGGCGCAATCTCCACCACCACAGCATTCTCAGGGACGTGGCGCAGAGCCTCCTGGAACAGCACTGGGCTCACCAGGTTGTTGACATTATACTCAGCAGAGAAGGTTCGGGCCAGGGTGCTCTGCCAATGGGCCTCAGGGATGGAAGTGCTGAGCCAGCGGGCAGAGCGCGGCTGCGGGGCCCGGATCACCTGCACACAGGAGCAGGGTCAGCACAGGTGGTGCAGCTCTTTGGCTCCCATGGGGCCTTGTGCACAACATGGGCACCCACCTTCTTGAGTGCAAGCAGCAGCGTGGGCGCAATAGCCTCCATGAAATAGGAGTGGAAGGCGATGCCGCCTGTCTGCACCTCCTTGGCGAACACTCCTTCCTGCTTCAGCTGCTCCACGAACTTGCTCACTGCAGCCTGGGGCGTCAGGGGAGATGAGAGGGGCCCTGGCCTGGCTTGCCTGGTTGGGCACGCACCCAGTTCCATCTACCAAGCTCAGGTTATGGGGCAGGGCAGGGAGAGGAGCCCACCTGAGAGGGCAGGGACAGGTCTGGTGACAAATGTGGCTTAGGCCAAGGCCTCTCAGAACTTGATAGGTACAAACTGAAGCCTCACAGGGCCACCTCATCCCTGAAGGCAGGCCCACCTGAGGTCCGGAGATGGTCACTGTGTCCTCAGAGTTGTGGCAGGCGGGCACGATGCCAGGGGGGCAACGCTGTTTACATTCCTCCCAGGACAAGCCTGTGAGCAGAACTGGTCTCAGAGGGCAGCCTGAGCTCCCACCAACTACTCTTTCTGACCAGAGAGGATGCAGCTGTGGGCACAGTGTGGAGCCAGGAGCACTGGCTTTAATGACAGAGAGTCTAATGACAGCCTACAAGAGCCTTCCCAAGCCACTTTCACCCGTCTCCTCTGCTTCCAGGCAGAGGTGTTATTATGGGGGTGACTCCTGAGGCCAGTCCCTGACAGTGATCCTAGAGGGACTACAGGGGCCTGGGCCTCACCACCCTGCCCTAATGGGCCTCACAGGTGGCAGAGGAACAAGCTATTGCCAGCCAGTGTCTTGTAAGTGGACTGTCAGAAAGCCTATTGGCCCTGGGAACTTCTACACAGCTATCTGGGCAGCATGGCCTCTGGGGGGTGGGGTGGGGTGGGGGTGGGAGGTGGGCAACCCATTCCCCTTTTGGAAGTGCCAGAAGCCTCCTTCCAAGGGGCCTAGGGGTCTATGGAGGAGTTAAGGGGGTCACAGGTTGATGCCTACCCACAGCAGCCATGGTGCCTGATGGGAGGCTGGCTTCCTTGACACATTGGCCTCTCCAGTAGGCTGCAAGCACAGCCTCCTCCTGGGAGACACAGCCATCGGCATAGGCACAGGCCACTTCCCCCAGCGAGTGCCCGATGATCCCATCAGGTTTAAGGCCCACGGAGGTTAGCAGGTCTAAGAGAGCAATCTGTAGACAGGGAAAGGACACGTCACACTGGCCTCTGGGCTACTCTGCCCAGCCCCTTTGGTCTCCCAGGCCACCTGCCATTATGTCAGCCTCTGAAGTCCTCCTGCTAGGCATAAGAGAAGCCCTCTCCTGCCTCGGACCCCATGCCCACGAGCTGGACAGACGAGTCACTGCAGCGTGAGAGGCTCTGATGACACGAGTGCCCCAGGGCCTAGCCCTAGGCAGGTACTCACCTGGATGGCAGTGAGGCTCACAAGAGCGTGGACGACATCATCATAGGTGTTTTCCTCTGTGCTCAGCACCAAATTGGACACCTTCAGTCCAACTGGCTTCAGGGCCTCATCAGAGCGCAGGATGGAGTCACGGAAGCCATTCAGACGCATGAGGCTCACTCCCATCCCGTACCACTGTGTGCCCATCCCTGTGTCAAAGAGTAACAGTAACTTGGCCAGTGCCAACCTGCCCTTCACCCTTCAACAGAGGGGCTGGGCCTTGGGGAGCCACTGAGGGTGTGGGTGCAGGTTCGGGCTTACCTGAGCAAATGAACCAGAGTGGGCGCTTGCCCGAAGGCACCTGCTGCACTTCCTGGCCACCACCCTCCACACCCAGCACGGCATAACCCCTGAAGGGCATGGCTGATGGTGGGGTGGCTGCAATGTCATTGAGCATGCTCACAAAGGCTAGGTCCTGGCTGTGCTGGCAACCCTGCTCCAGCAGGCTCTGCACAGCCTCTAGGGTCCGCCCGCTGGCCTGCAGCAGGCGAGGCAGGGCCGCATCGGGGGCAGGTGCAGGGGGCTGCTTCTTGTTGGGCTGGAGGATGACGTGCACGTTGGAGCCTCCAAAGCCAAAAGAATTGATGCTCACGTTGCCACCGCGAACAGGCAGAGGCTGGTCCACCACCTGCAGCCGCCCGTCAGTCAGGGCTGGGATCTCGGAGTTGGGGGTGTGGAAGTGCAGGTTGGGGGCCCAGAGCCCATGCTCCAGGCATAGCAGAACCTGTAGCCAGAGTACATGCAGGTGGGCAGCTGACCCTGCAGGGCTCAGCCACCACAGGGGACCAGTGGTTGTCCTCAGCCTAGCACCAAGCAATGAGGTGTTTGGCATGGATCCTTGCCCCTGGGCCTTTGGGCTCACCAGGGTCCCAGTCACTTCCAAGCTGTATGTGGACACCAGATGGAAGGGCTGCAGGCTTGAGCATAAGCCAAAGGATGGTAAATCCTCTAGGCTACCACACCAGGCCTCATGCACAGCCAGCTAATCAGTGAGGACATAGTGGTGTACAGGAGGAGAGGGGACCCCAAAAGGGACACTGGTCTGTCCTGACCCCAAAATCTCCACTGCTAAGCCAAGGTGGCTAAGTAAACACCCACCTGTTTGGCCAGCTGCTTTCCTGTCTGCCCTCCACCCCACCTGAGTTTTCTGTGGGTGGGCCCCAAAAGCAGCTCAGCTCAGCAGAATGTGGAAGATAGCATAGGGACTCCTGGTGGCAAACCTGGCTTCCACTAGGCAAGATAGGTATGTGCTGCCTACTCTGCATGGCTGTCTAGCACCAAATCTGTTCTGCTCTGCTACTTACCTTGGCCAGAGCCGCAAGCCCCGAGGCAGGCTCTGGGTGCCCCATGTTGGACTTAGTGGACCCAATCAGCAGTGGGTCCTGACGGGAGGTACACAGGGCCCGAGTGATGCTGTTCAGCTCCTGGGGGTCTCCCACCTGTAGGGAATGTGGAGTCAGGGCTCCAGCCAGGCAACTCTCCAGTGTGGGTGGGGTGGGGAACACAGGGCCTTCACCTTGGTGCCTGTGCCGTGGGCTTCAATATACTCAAGGGATTCTGGCGCTAGTCCAGCTGGCAGGTACAGGGAGCGGAGGAGCTGCTCCTGGGCTTCTCCAGAGGGGAACGTCACGCCTGTAGGAGTCAGGGGTCTGTAAGGCCTAAGCGTCCCCATTACCTCATCTGTGGCAGCCTGGTACCACCACCCCCATGCTCACCTTGTTCCTTGGAACCATCTGTGTTGGTGCCAGCATTCAGGATAGTGGCGTACACCCGTGGGGCCAAGGACTTCTTGGTCAGCAAGACAGCCACCACAGCCTCTGAGCGGCAGTATCCACTCCCTAGGCCAGAGAGCACCTCAGTGGGGCTCAGCCCACCCAGGAGGATGGGTGGTGGGTGAGGTGCCCTGCTCAGCACTGCAAAGATGCTGTCTGCTCTGGGAAGAGGACCCCAGGGCTGCTGGGACTCGGCAGGGTGTCAGGTGGAGCTGCAAGAGGCAGGCAGTATGGAAGGGAGCCTTGCTCAGGTTTCTTGCTGCCCTCACCTGTTTCATCGAAGGACTTGCACATGCCCTCAGGGCTGAGCATGCCCAGCTTCATAAACTGCACAGAGGTGTTAGGTTTGAGCAACACGTTGATGCCACCCACGATGGCAGCTGGGCACACCCCACTGCGGATGGCCTCATAGGCATTCTGCAGTGCCATCAGGCTAGAGGAGCAGGCTGTGTCCAGGGCGACGCTGGGCCCTGTAGACACAGTACAAGAAGGTATGACTGTCAGGCCCTGAGTACTTCATTGACCCTTTCTGACCCCAGTGAGTCAGATATGTGTGAAGGGTTGGCCCAAACCCCTGGGGCCTCTGTTACTGTGTGAGGACCTCTAAGACCCAAGACTAGGCTCAGCCACCCCAGTTCCCAGAAGACTGGGAAAAAACCCACCTTTGAAGTCAAAGGAGAAGGAAATGCGGTTGGCCATCATTGCACGCTGGCAGCCCACCATGCTGTAGCCCACAAGCGTCTCTGGATCTCGGCTCAGGGCCTCTGAAGCCTCTGAGCCACTCACACCCACCCAGACACCGGTGTTCGTCCCTCGGAGTGAGGCTGGGTTGATACCTACAGGAGTAGGAGTCAAAACTGACACTCCAACATGACTCTGCAAAGGAAGGCCCCAGCCCTGGGCTTGGCAGGCTTGGGCAGGGGCTCTGGCCCAGTAGGCCTCAAAGGGCCTGGGAGTGTGGGTGGTTCTACCAGGGCATTGGGACAGAAAGGTGGGGGGTGCCTGGACTTGCCAGTTAAGGTAGGGCTGAGAAGCAAGAACCAGGACACAGAGGAGATGAGGCATCAGGGATCAAGTAGGTCCCCAAGGCCTAGGTCGGGTGGCAGCCAGAAGAAGGACAGAGGATACCATTGTCCCCAGGCAAATCCCTTCACCTTTTAGCGGGTCTGACGAGCTTACTGTCCAATGAGCACCCCAGCTCCAAGGGCAGCCTGCCCCAGCACAGACTCAGATAAGTAGATACAAGGAGACAAAGGCTAAGTGTCTGGGCTAGGAAAGGAGAGGACAGTGGACAGCCCCCAGGGAGTTGTGCCCAAGGCCTCGGGGTGGAGCCTGAACAACAGGAAAAGCCTGAGGCAAAGGCCTGCTCTGCCACCGTGGAGGCAGCTCAGTCTAGCCTCACCAGGTTAGCAATGGACCTAAGGGTATGTGCAAGTGAACCCCATCTGCCTTAATGGAAACTCTGGGCCAGCCAGCATCTACTGACCAGAGGCCTTGGGGAGAGACAGGATGGCAGAGGAGCAAGGTTATCAGGAGCAAAAGTGGAGGAGTGGAAGCAGTACTCGGCCCTCTCTGAACACAGACCCTGCAGTAGAGGGTAGATGTACAGTGGCCACAGTGTGGGCAGCAGAAACTGAGTCACCCTGCCCTGACACTGCTTTACTGTCAGTCCTGCCCTTACCCCAAGACCAAACATGGGGAGTGAGTTAACTGGGGCCCTGGGCATGTCTGGGACAGTGCCAGTGTACAATTGTGAAATGGGCTGTCAGGCGCCCCTGCCTCCTAAGCCAGTGGCCCCAGGTTAGGCCAGAATGAAGATAAGACCAGGGAGGCTGGGCCAGGCCATGCTCCACTTGTGAGGTTCTTAGAGCCTAAAAAACATTGTGGACACTGCATATTTTTCCTTTTTTTTTTGCAACACAGGATGGAACCTAGGGCCTCAAGCACAGTAGGAAAGAGCTTTGCCACCAGCCTGGCTTGTGCCCTGTCAACGAGACTCTGGAAAGCAGAAGCTAAGTGACCAGCAGCTCCGTGACAACCCACCTGCGTCCACAATGGCCTCATAGGTGACTTCCAACAGCAGCCGGATCTGAGGGTCCATTGTATGGGCTTGCTTGGGGTGGACTCCGAAGAAGGAGGCGTCAAACTTGGATAGGTCCTTCAGCTTGCCACACCGCCGGGGCAGGCCATAGAGCCCTGTGGGATAAGGCAGATGTCTTCCTCCTGACAGAGGCACCCACAGGCATCACAGGCCCCTGCAGCCAGGGTAGAATCCAGGAGGCTCCCTGAGATGGGTAGACACTAGCTCTTGCATAGAACTGGCGACCCTAGCCTGATCTCCAAGAAGGATCCCCTGCCAAAACACATAGAACCCCACTGGTAGACCCTCTGAAGAGCTAGAGGCTGACTGGGGCCCACCATGCTGACTCACACACTTGTCTATCAGATAGAGCTGCTCTATGGAACATGAAAGAGTCAAACCATCATCTCTGAGCACCTGGTTGCCTGACTGTTGGCTCCGGACATAGGCAGGAACAATGCAGCCAAAAGGTTGACCTGGCTACAAGACATTAGCAAGGGAAAGGGCAAAGCTGGCTCTTAGCTGCTCTGTAGCACTCACCTGCCCTCCATCGCCGGTCATCATCTGTGACCATGTCCACACCACCAATGAGGTTGGCCCAAAACTCATGTAAGTTTTCTGACTCGGGCAGCTTCCCGGACATACCAGCAATCACTACCTCCTCCATGGCTCCTCTCTGCAGGGAGGTAGCACAGGCCCCACACGTGGTCAGAACACACCCTATCCACAGTCTCAGCACCCATAATGTGGCTACTCTCACATGTCCAG
>NDGM010893858.1:0-13349 GCA_002564305.1 Octomys mimax
ACTAATCAAGAGCGGGAAAGGAGAAGAGCTAGGAAACATGACAATGTCAAGCCATACAGTTTTCCTGCCTCTGAGCCACGGCTGCGCTCGCGTCTCCTGGGCTCATGGCCACATCTTCTGACCCCTGCTTCCATCTGTCTCCACCTGCCACTCACCTGGAGGACACAGCTCAGTGCCCATCCTGGCCACGTGACCACATCTTGAGTGACCACCTGTGAAGACCCTGTTCCTAAGTGGGTGACATCTGAGGTTCCAGGAGGACAGGCTTGGGATGACGTTGGGCTCCCCACCTGACAAGTAGATACCATCAGCCAAGGAGGTGGCCAGGGGAGACTGTCCCCTCCCCCAGTCCCTGGTGTCACCTACTCTGTACCCAGCTGCAGCCCCCCACGAGGGCCCAGAGCAGAGGGCACAGCAGGAGGCCTGGAAGATAGGGATGCCCTCTGGACAGGCGATCACTGTCAGGCCCTTGGCATCGTCCTCCTGGGGGCCGGTGCAGGTGTAGGCTGCCTCATCTGAGGGTCAGGGATGGAGAAGCTGTCCCCTGCCCCGTGGGCCACACGCAGCCTCTCTGGGCACAATGTCGCCTCTGTCTCAGGCCGAAAACCACCACTGACAGGAGTCGGCTTTCAGCCCTGCCGCCAGGCTGAGGCCTGAAGATAACCTATGTAGGAGAAGAGCAGCTTGGATGGGCTGGGTGGGCCCCAGGGGGCGGGCGCCAGCCTGCGGGCAGGGCAGGAGGCCCCGACTCTCACGAAACTAAAATCTGAAATAGTTTTTGCTTTGTATTCTCAAACTTTTCCTTTCCAAATTGTCACTTGGCAGAGGTCCCCTTAAACCCTCTCTCAAAAGTAAGGCTTCGGGGACAACACGGTCCCCACCATGTGTTCTCAGTCCACCTGGGCGCTCACTGAGGCTCTGCACAGCGTACAGCGGCATCAGGGCTTCTGGGGCTCATTCCCAGTGAGAAGCCGAGGGCGGGAGAACCCTATCTCACCTTGTCCCGCCTCTGTGGACGCTGGACCCTCCGCCACCCTCACCCTTGGCCCCCCGACTGTGCTCCCCAGAGTCATCTTTCAATGACCTCTCTGTGCAGTCAGGACCAACAACGGAGCGGGAAGGTAGGGACTGTCATTCTGCGGGAGTCATCTGACCATGCCGATCTGGTTACCCCTGCTGCACTCGGCAGCCTCCTGCAGACACCTGGGTGGGAAGCCGAGCTCCTCGGGCGGGGCAGCGGAGGTGCAGCGGGGGGGGGGCAGAGGCAGCAGCGGGGGTGCGGAGGCAGCAGCGGGGGCGCAGAGGCAGCAATGGGGGCGCAGTGGGTGGGTGCACAGCACCCTTCCGTCCACCCCATGCTGGTTCACGATGCTGGAAGGACGGCCACGGATCTGGTGGTCCACGGGTCCCAAGTGACCCTTACCTGCTGCATGTGCTGACCATGGCAGACCATGCCCCAGGGGTCAGGTGTTATTGTCACATAGACCCAGGCTGGGGACTCAGAAAGCGGATCAAGGCACGGGTCTCGGAACCCAATCTCCAGGGAGAAAGAAGACGTGGGGTCCGCCAGAGCCCTGAGTGACAGCTCTCTGGACACCCCTAGCCGACCCTCATGACAGTGGCTGGGCTTGCTGGGCGCCAGGTCCTGCCTTGACCCTCTGTGCAGGGTAGGGCTGGCCAGCTGCTGCCCAGAGAAGCCCCGGGTGCCCCGGGTGCCACCCGCGAGGGCCTCTGCGTTTGCTGGCTGTAGACTGCGCGCTCCCCAGCCAGGGCCTCTTGGCCTCGAAGCTGCTGTGCTCGATTTGAGTTCTGTCACGCAGGGCCATCTACACCTTGCACTAGCCCTGGCCTCTGTCCACTGGACAACAGAGAGCCCCTTGCATCCAAAGGTTCACCCCTGTCACTGCAGGTGATGGGTCACAGCGAGGGACACAGCTCCAGGGCAAGACCACAAGGCCTCTCCTCAAGGACAGAGGCCTGATCAGACTCCTTGCCTAGGGCTTGCTGAAGTGGCCCTCACCACAGAGAGCCTGACTTGGGCGATGGGCCGTGGCAAGGCCCCAAGCACACAGCCACTTGCACAGCTGGGTGGGGTCCTCGGCCTGTCATCCGACCCTCTGTGACTCACTTTCCCTCCAGTGGAGAGGAGGAGCGAGACTCTAACCATGCTCAGCCTCCTGTTTAGAGTCCAGCAGGGCCAGTGGTGGTGGCATCAGGCTCGGGCTGAGCTGACAGTTGTGGCAGCTAACGTTGAGACCAGGACATCAGGGAGTGGGACTGTGGTGGGAACAGAGGCAGGCAGGCGCCACGGCCACGGCGGGAGGGACCAGCCCCAGCTTAGCCCCTGGGGACAGCCCATGCTGTGAGCCCAGGGGCTCTCAGGTCCCTCAGGGTAGAGCACGCCAGGCTGCCTTCCCCACTGCATCTCACATCTAGGCAGGAGAGGGGTCCATGGCCCCTGGGCGCTGGGCCACTAGGGATCAGCAGCTCCAGCCTGGCCTGGTCCCCGCATAAGGAGCAGAGGATAGTACAAGCTCCTGAGGACAGGTCCCCTAGCCTTAGGTGCTTCTGGGAGCTGAGAGTGGTCATTCCTGCTGCCAGGGAAACGACTCACACCCCATCCCCAGTTCAGGTCAGTTCCTTCTGCTCGCTGCCTGCTCAGCCAGGGAGCCAGGGGCAAGCCGGAGTTCTGAGGAGCCTAGCGCGGCGCTTGAAGACTCTGCCTGCGGCGCCTCTGATCCTGCCCTTCCTGCTTACAACCAACCTCAGGGCACCAGAAGCTGCGAGAACTCCCAGCCTGAGGTCCAGGGTGCCCCTGACTCTCCTGGCCACCGCCGCACCTTGGCCTCCCCGTCACAGGTGGCCACGCTTACTGCTCACAGAGAGCGTTCCTTCCCCTCCCTGCCTCACTCCTCTTTTGAGGGTGACATCTGGGCTGTGGACGCCCATCCTTTCTGTCTCACTGCCCTGCCCCAGGGTCTTGGCTATGTCCTCCACCTCTGTCCAGCGCCCCATGTCAGTGGCCCCACAGGCAATGAGGCGAACGCAGAGGGCTGGGCTTGGCAGTTGGGCTTTCCGGGAGCCCCCAGTGGGGCGTCCAACCTGGGAGCCCCAGGGCCCCTTTTCCTCCCCCTCCACAGCCGCAGCCAGCACCTCTCACCTGTGGAAATTGGAGCCCTGGCGTGTGCCCGCCCAGGTCAGGGGTGAGCAGTTAAGGGCCAGCCTTTGTGTCCCAGCCTGGCTTTCAGCTTGCAGGAAGTAGCTGGAGCACAAATGCTAGTCGGCACCGTCTGATAGGCCAGGGCCAAGCCCCACCTGGGTGGCCGAGGGGAAGCAGCTCTTGGCCCATTTCCAGGGACCCCGGGGACCAGGCTGCTTCTCTGTGGTGTGGGAGGCACCTGGGGCTGCCCTTGTGGCGTCCTCAGAGTCACAGCTCCTGCAGAGCCCCCAAAACAGGGCTCATGAGCCACAGGTACAGGCTCGTGTTCATAGAATATGCGAGTGGGGGGGAACCACAAGGGACTGTTACAGCTCCATTTCCAGGCTGTGGAACAGATGCAAAGATGTGCAGAGGTGAGGAGGTGCTGGGAGGGGCCTCTCTGAGCCTGAGCCTCAACAGAGCCAGGCCTTGCTGGGCACCCCCTTGGGCCCAATCCCCTCAGTAGCTGTGGCAGGCAGCCCTATGGGTGGGAAGCAGCACAGGGGAGCCCCACCCTGCCAGCTCCCTGTGAACTGGGGCTGCAGGTGGAGCTGTTGCCCCATGCCCTTGCTAGCCAGCGTGGCCAGGACCCAGGCTCCCAGACCTGGTCAGCAACCTCCTGCTCAGGCTGGTCAGCATGAACTCCAAGCTCACCATGGCCAGCTTTGCACCCAGTGGGGTCCAGGACTCAGGGTCACTCCCCCAGATACCCCCAGTCCTGAAGCACAGGAGGGGACTTGGGCCATGTCCAGGCAGAGCCACCAGCCCCGGGTGTGGCCTCCGTCGTTCTACCAGCCCCATCCTCCACCCTCCCGATGGAAGGCGGACTGGCCCTGTGCGGCCTGCCTCTGAGAGGAGTGTAGGCTCCGACCATAATGAGATTCTGCTTCACGTCGTGTACTGGTTCCCGAGAAAATCATCTATTAATTGATTCCAATTACTCTTAATTGTTTCTCATACATTTCAATTAGGGACCCTGTTGTTTCGGCAGGAGCTGGATTAGACGCCATCCCCGAGTCTCTAATCGCAGGGCAGCAGGGGACGAGGGGGCGGGAAGGCGGGTGGCTGGGAGCAGGCACAGGAGTGGGGGCCAGGCTCGCCAGCCCAGAGCTCTGGCCGCCTCAGGGCGGGGTGGGCAGACAGCCCCAGGCCCAGCACCTGCGAGGGGACAGGGGAGAAGAGCAGGTAACAGCAGCTGCAGACCCCGAGGGCAGCAGACAAGACATCGCCCTGGAGGCTCCCCTGAGGGTCCACTTACCTGTGTTTGGGTTTTTTTCTCCATTCTAAACCAGGCTCGAGTGCTAATGGTTGGCCCACACTGTCCAGAGCACTCCACAGGCTCCGTCATCCCCCTTCAGTCTTCTTTCAGCTGCCCCTTCGGACCTGCCCCAGCCCCACCAAGCCTTGGGTGCAGCAGGTTCTGGCCCATCCCACGGTGGTGAGGCTTCCGAGAGGCCAGCTATCAGGGCAGTGCCTGTGGCCCTGCCCGCTGCCTTCCATGTCCCCACCCTGTCAGACAACGCATATACAAGCAACACACATCACCCCCGTGCTCGGGGCCACTATAGCCAGGGCATAGCCAGTGGGGAGGAGGTGATGAGAGACCAAGGTGCCCGGGCAGGACCCAGAACTCCCTGCAAGGCCTGGGTTGGGCCCTGAGGAAGAAGCAGGGTGTGGACCGGCGGCCCCTCCAGGGCCGAGCCTTCTGCTCCAAGGTTTGCAGTACAAGCAGGTTCAGGAGACAGATGCTGCCCACTGCTGCAGGCCACCAAGAGAGAGGGCACAGGGACAGAGCTGGTGCGTGGGCAGGCAGCATAGGGACAGCAGGACTGTGAAGCCTTAGAGGACACAGACGGGCCTCTGCGGTGCCCACAAGGACCACGCGCCTCGCCTGGCCACAGTGAGCCGGCCACATGTCTGGAGTGTGCCGACCAAATCTGAAAGGGAGCGGAGTTTATTTTGACTTCTTACCGGCCAACCCAAACAAATAAACAGGACTTCAAACAGGCAGAGTCGGCCAGGGGACAGCTGAAAGCTAACCTTTGGCTGGAGTTTAAAAAAAAAACAAGCCCCTGGACATAAATCTGCACATAAGCTTTCCAAAGAAAAACACATCCTTTCCATCCCCTTAGCCCGTGTTCCATCCTGCACCCTGCAGGAAGGTGCTGCCTGCTTCAGGGGCCCCAGAGCTGGCTGGGAGGCCACGGTACACGCTGGCTTACGCACATGCCAAGAGTGTGGACCAGACGCCTGTGTGAGTAGACAGGGTCTGCGTGTCTTGTGTGCAGGTGTGCACAAGCGTGCATGAGATGGCATCTGCTACGTACGCAGGGGGGAGGTCTGTGCTTGTGTGTGTGCAGGCGTTGGCGGAGAGTGTGAGCCCTTACATGTGTACAGGCATGTGCACACATGTGCTGCAGAGTGCCTTTGCGTGTGCATGCACTAGCGTGCTCTCCTCCCCAGCTTAGAGCCTGCTAATGCCAGCGGCACCGGAAGCTGCGGGGGGGGGCTCTCCCCCAGGGCTGCCCTGCCTGGTGCCTTGCTGGGCTGGGTGGGGTCTGGGCCTTGGGAAGAGCTGGGTTCTGGAGCTATAGCCCCTGGGCCGGGCAGGGCCTGTGCCAGGTCACCAAGGCGTCTCATGAGGTCACTATCTTTTTAAAGCTATTTTTTTTAACTGACGCACACTCGTGCGTGTCGTCGGGCACACGGTGACATTTCCGTGCACAGGCGCACTGCGTAATGACCAGACCAGTAATTGGCCCGTCCGTCAGCTTGAACAGTGATCACATCTTCATGTCAAGAACTTTCAAAATCCTCTCAACTGGCTATTTTGAAATACACAATTAATTGTTGTCAACCACCGTTACCCACTGTGCTGCAGAACATTAGAAATTATTCCTTGTATCCAGCCTCACCTCCCTGCCCATTAATTATGCCCCCCTTCCCAGCACTGGGAACCACTGTTCTCCTCAACTGCTGTGAATAGCCGTCGCTTTCAGCTTCTGCGCAGGCGTAGGTACCGGCAGCATTCGTCTGTGAGCCTGGCTTAGCCCACTTAGCGTAAGGTCCTCCGGGCTTGTCCTTGTGACCGCAATGGAAGGATCTCTCTCTCTCTCTTTTTAAGGCTTAATAATATTCCATCATTCGTCTCTCTGCTCCACCCTCAGCGGACATCTCAGCTATTCCTCATCTTGGCTCTTACCAGAAAATGGCTTCACTGCACGTGGAAATCCAAGCGTCTCTTGGGCACCTTCATCTCAGTTCCTTTGGATTTTCCTGGGCATCCCGGAGAGGCTGGTGTAGTGCCTCCCCAGGCTCAGCCCCATGATGCCAGCCACCACCCGAGGGCCACCTGGCTGGCTGGAATGTCCTGGGATTCAGCCACAGCCAGGACGGGTGGAGGGTGAGCCCGGTGCAGTCCACACACTTGTGCATCCTCACGTCCCTGTGGCCGGCGGCAGTGCTGGGCTGCAGACCTGGGCCTGCTCTCTCCGGAGAGCCGACTTCAGAGTTGTTAGTGGGCAGTGTCTCTGTCTCTCTGTCTGTCTCTGTCTCTGTCTCTGTCTCTGTCTTTCTCTCTCTCTCTTTCTTTCTCCTTTTCTTTTCTTTTTTTTTTAATGTATTTGGTATGGGGTCTCACTACGAAGCTCAGACTTGCAGTGATCCTCCTGGTGTCGGCCTTCCCAGGGCTGGGATTATAGGTATGTGCCACCACACAGGGTCTTGGCGGCCAGCTCAGCATACCCAAGGGGCGGGCCAGTGTAGCATGTGGCTCAAGGCATCAAACCTGGTCCCTGTGCTTGCCTAAGCTGGCGCTTAGTCCACTGAGCTATCTCATCTCTCTCTCTTTCTTTCTTTCTTTCTCTCTCTCTTTCTTTCTTTCTTTCTTCTTCCTTGGCACTGAGACAGCTTTCTCTGTGTAGCCAGCCCAGGCTGGCCTCAAATGCATAGTGATGCTCTGCCTCAGCCTCCGTCACAGGCTGCCGTGCCCTGGACAGTCTGAGCTGCTCCACTGCCTCTGTCCCTCCTGTGTACCGCCCTGCAGGCTCTCAGAGGTGCCTCCCTTCTGGCCCTCGCAGCAGTCTGCTGGGCTCTGCTGGCTGGGCCGCGTCTGGTGGGGCTACCGTTCCTGCCAGAAACTGAAGACGAGCTTGCCCCACACGAGCGGGGTCCTGTGGCCTTGTCATTCCAGGCTCTGCACAGGGTGAGCAAGGGCCAAGCATCCCGATGCTGCTGTGGATGGAGGGACAAGGGGATGCACGGCCACAGCGCCGATGGCCCATGGCCCCCGGAAGGTGCTCAGTGCAGAGCGAGAAGGCCCAGGCCTCACCTGGGGCAGCCTGGGGGCTTCCTGGAGGAAGTGCTGCTTGGCTGCCACTGAGAAAGCAAGAAGCCTATCCCCATCGGATGGCCCAGGGGCTGCGGGGGGCTTCCGTGACCTTGGCTTCGGGTTCCCACCGCTTCCACAGCGGCCCACTGCCAAGGAGCAGACAGAGCACAGGCCACTGGTCTGCCCGGCCCCCCTGAGAACCTCAGCCCTCTCCCGTGCCCGTGTGCCAGAGTCCACAGGGACAGCTCATCAGTCGAAGGAGGAGGAAGCTCCATTTGGGCAGACACTGGATGCCAGGGCCCGGGACCCGAGAGAGGGGGCTACGCCCTGGCTGTTCCTCTGCAGAATTTCCATCCACGCTTTGGTCAGTGCCAGGGGTCACACTGCTGCCTGGGAGGGAGCTGCCTGCTTGCCGCCTGAGCTGGCCAGCCTACCCCTGGCACCTGTCCTGGATCTACCTCGTGGGTGCTGTGTGGACCCAATTTCTGCTGGCAGAACTCTGCGTGGTCCCTGTTCTGGGTCTCCCTTCCCTAATGGGGTTCTGCCCTGCCACACCCTCACCCCTGTCCCCCAGAAGGCCAGCCAGAAGGGGTGCGGGCTGCTGCCACGCCTACCCAGGGCCCCCTGAAGTGAGGGGACACCTACCCCATGGCCCTGGAGACAGGCAGCAGGAAGCCGGCCAGCCACACACTGCCCCCCACCCCGAGGCCGCGTTACAAGTCAGCGCGTAGGGTGTATCTGGAACCCTCCCCGGGAAAATAAAACAATTATTTTTGACAACTTGCATCAATACCACCCTCGTGTTCCCTGCGCTCTCCCTCCCCACACTGGCTCCTCTGCTGAGCTTACCCATGTCTTCGGGAAATAGAGCTGGGAAGCTCAATAAGCCAATTGTGGGCTCCATCGATCTCATTCGAGGGCCTGAAATTCAGCAGACAGCGCAGTGTTAAATTATTAACTAAATGTTTCCACTCACTGGGGACGTGCTTGGGAGGACTGTCCACAGGAACAACAGGCTCTTTATGAAGCCAACAGCCCTGGGGCCAGCGGGGAGCGGGCAGAGCATGGTGTGGCCAGGGAGGGGACCTGTGCCCCAGGCTGGGTGGTGGGCAGCCCTGAGCCTGCAGGCAGAGTGCTCCTGAAGGAGCCTGCACCCCAGGGTGCCTTCCACAAGACAGTGTGGCTGCAAGGGCTCTGGGCTGGGGGTCTGGCAGATCAGCCAGGCCACTGCTCCGCCGTGGTGAGCAGATGTCTAGGCCATACAAGGACATACAAGCCATGACAGTGAGGGACACCGGGCAGAGGCCGGCTGATGGTGGCCTTTGTTGAGAGGCTGCCATAGGAGGTGGTGACTGGCACATGTCCCCCTCCTGTCCTGCAGAGCCGGGGCTCCCATGGGAGCTTCCTGTCCAGGGAGGAAAGCGTATGGTGCAGCCAAGGACTGAATCCAGCAACCAGGGAAGGATCAATGCGTCAGGTCAGTCTGGCCAGGGTCACCTGCCACGAGGAATGGATGAAAATGGGAAGACTGGGGTTTCCAAGAACGCACATCCGCTTACACTCGGAGGCCAGGAACAGCACGGCCAGTGTTGCAGGCTTACAGTGGTATCTTCTGCCCAGCTTGGCCCAGACAGGAGCCGCGGAGCCCCTTGATGCTCAGTGGCCTCTGAGCAGGCCTCTGGGCCGCGCTGCTGCCACCGACACCACCCCACAGACCCCGAGAGGACTCTGACATCCACGTTTCTGCACCAGCTTCTTGGGGTTCTTCTCCCCAGCCTGAAAAATGCCAAGTTCTTGTGGGGGAGATTCAGGAGAAAGAAGTGAGCAGCCCCGAGGGTGGGAAGCCCCCAGGACAGGTGGGAGCAGTCAGCCCTCCACGGCACAGCGCTTTCTGCCTGCAGGAGTGTGGGTGCAGGCTGCGCCCACAGCCTGTGAACAGAGTGACAGCCGAGGCTCCCCAGACAGCCTGGCCTCAGAGCCCAGGGTCAGTGGACTA
This sequence comes from Octomys mimax, assembly GCA_002564305.1. Lineage (NCBI taxonomy): Eukaryota > Metazoa > Chordata > Mammalia > Rodentia > Octodontidae > Octomys > Octomys mimax. Next base: position 9,526 of record NDGM010893858.1, read on the forward strand.
GCGTGGTATGTGACACATGCATGCCACCTCAGGGGACCCTGACAGCCACGTGCCTGCTGGGATCAGGAGAGGAGGTGCCTGCATTACCCTGGTGCCTTTGGGTCAGGATCCCCATGCCCAATGGGCAGCCGCTTTCCCTGGCTACTGCCTTAGCCTGGTCCCACCTGCCTGAACCTGAAACAAAGATGCTATCCAGGTGCACCCATCCACGTCTCCCCCTTCCACTCAGTGCGGGGCTCTCACATGCCCTGGTGTTCGCCCAAGGCCTGTCCGCTCTTCTCACCAAGCAGAAGCATCCCAGCATGACTAGTACAGCTCACATATGCATCATCCAGTGGTGGTCATTGTGGATCATGCCCAGACGTGGCACATATAGATAAAGGTGCTGTGACGGTACACTTCCAAGATGGTTCGTGGACCTAAGCTTTCGTGTCCCAGTGCAAGTCAGTGCAGAGCTGAGTAGGGGGTCATTGTGTAGGTGTTAAGTCTGAGGACTATCACCCTGGTGGACTCTTTCACCTTTGCAGAGCTGTCTTGCCTTTGGGAGTTCCATTCTCTTCCATCCTTGCTGACATTTGGTGGTGGTAGTCTGGTGCACTTTAGCTTTGAAATGATGGTGAAATCGCTCCCCGTCCCAGCTTAAGCACGCATTTCCCTGGACGCCAGTACTTCCTGGTACTTAGGAGCTGTGGGTTAGGCTGCTTTCATAGACTGTGTGCTGAAGCCTGCGGTCCACGTCTTTACTGGATGACTTGTCAGAGATCTTTGTGTGTTCCCGGTGCAAGTCCCGTCCTCTGCACACCGTAGCTCTGCTCCCTGTGTGGGACTTGTCTTTTCATGTCCTTCACTGAGTCTTTGGGTCAGTGAGGCTCAGCCTTGTTGTGCTTTGCACTGGTGCTTTTTCCACATGGGTTCCGCTCATTTTGTTTCTGTGTGCTTACCGCTGCTTGGGCTGGAGCCGCCTCCAAGCTCACTCCTTCTGCTCTCTGCCTCCACACACTGATTTCAACTCTGGGCTTCCCACTGGCTCTTAATTATAGGTCCATCTCTCCCCGGGCACTTCCCATCTGCTTGCTTCTTATGATTACCTTTTCCTTTAAGTCTTTGGACATGCTGACAAGAACAGTGTCTTACCGTGTGCCAAGTTCAACACTTGGGCCGTAGCAGAATTGGTTGGCAGTGGCTTCTGTTTCCCTTGCCTGTGGGTCATGTTTCCTATTACTTTTACTTGGAGCAATTTTTTATTAGACCAGACACCATAGATAGCCCGCTAGGGAAACCCGGATGCTAGAGCATCGTGTCTCCTCGCGTAGGTGTCTCTGTTCCTGCCTGCTCCCAGCGAGCATGTGCGAGTTGGGCCTTTGGTTAGGGTGGCTCTGCTGTAGACTTTCCCTCGGCCCGAGGGATACAATTCTAGAGCCTTCTGGAACTTTGCTAAAAAGCCAAAGGTGTGCAGCCAGCCCCGTCTCCGTGGGCAGGACTCATTCCATTCTCTTTCCTCTGCCATGGGAGGCAGCAGCTGCCTGCAGCTGTGGCTCTCTAGGGACCCCTGCAGGGCGCATGGGAGCCAGCCCTTTATTGTGGGGCCTGCGGGAGTCGCTGCTCTATGGCTCCTCCCAAGGCTCCCAGATTTCCCCTCCCACCATCAAGTGCTCTGGCATTGCCAGCCCTGCCCTCTGGCTTCCCAATCCCATGAGCCTCTCTGGTCCAGCTGCAGCCCCTTATGCCCAGTTGACAGCGCAGGGGCCTGCAGGACAAGGCCAGATGTCCTTGGGCTTCCCAGACCATGATCAGAGGTTCCATCTCATCTGTTTCTACCTGCTTTTTGTCATTTTGTAGGATGTTCAAATACTTTTAAAAATAGTTATCCAGGGGCCAGTGAGATAGCTCAGCTGACTAAAGCACCTGCTTAGGGAAGCTTAGGCAAGTGCAGGGTCCAAGGTTGGTTCCCTGGCACCACATGCTGCACCAACCCAGCCCTCAGGGCAGGCTGCGCCAGCCAGAGGCTGAGGGGGGTGGTGCAGTGGTGCATGCCTGCAATCCTAGTGCTGAGAGGGCTGAGAGCAAGATGATCACTACAAGTCCAAGCTGCATAATGAGACCCTGTAACAACCATAAAAAGAAAAAAACCTATCCAGGGCCACGTGTGGTGGCACACATGTATAATCCTAGTGCTTGGGAAGCTGAGGTAAGAGGTGGAAATTCAAGGCCAGCCTGGGCTGCATAGTGAGAACCTGTCTCAAAACCCACAAAATTTATCCAGAGTATACAGCTGTCACCTGCAGGGGTGTGAGTCTGGTGCCAGCTACTCCACGGCTGCCAGAACCAGAACCTCCCAAGCCCCGATGACTAGCTCTTGCATACTTGCTCAGACCTAACTTCACCCATCGCTGGCTCCATCCCTCATTCTATCCTTGCCATGGCTGTAGGAAACGCCCAGCTCCACATCACCCCATTCTACAGGCAGCAATGCTGAGGTTCGAGCTGCTCCACACCCCAGCTGAGGACACCCAGCTGCTGGACAAGGTGTTGGGTCACGACTGTGGTGTGCTGGGTGCATCTCCATGTTCTCTGGCTCCTGGTTCCAAAGGTGCCCGAGGCTGTGGCAGGACCGGCTCCGACTGCCGCCTGGGTCCTCCTGTGCTGCGTTTCCTGGCTACCTCTGTGCTTCGGGGGCTGCCCCCTCCCCAACCTGGGGCTCCCAGGAGCCAACAAGGGCCCCAAAGAGGTGGCTCCATGGCTGTGGGCCAGGGTCTCCACCACGCGGGCCTCGGGCTGCCAGGATGTGAGCATAAAGGAGAGCATTGAGGGGCGGGCTCCGAGGAGACGCGTCCCCATCAGCACCACAATGCGGGCTTTGTGAGACCGGGCAGGGCTACGCCGAGCGGGAACTCTCCCTTTGCTCCAAGGGAGAGATTATTTAATTTAAAAATAATTGAATGTGGAAAATGTTGGGGATGGAAACTGTTTATCAGGTTTCCTTTTCTGTTCTCCCTCAGCTTCGCCTGTGCAGTGAATGGCGTCGCCCTCCCCAGGGTTTTGTGGGGATGCAGGGGGCTGGAGCTCCGTGAAAGGTGGGTGGGTGGGGCTCCACTCAGCATCGGAGGGGCTGCAAGTGTGGGCACCGAGGCCTGGGGTGCTGGGGAGAACCTGTGACACCAGGGCCCGCCCCATAGGTGGTGGCCCTCAGCCCACGCCGACCACCTCGGCAGACTAGTCCCACCAGTCCCTGAGTGGCCTGTTGAGTCCTTGGACAGACTGAGCGGCTGGCTGACTAACAGGCAGATTCTGGGGCTCACCTGCCTGCCGCCTGCCCGCCCGCCCGGCCTGTGCTCTTGCTGCTCCTCCCCAGTGTGGAGCGAGGCCCTGGAGGGGCAGCTCTGGCCCCAAGCCTCAGCTCACCCCGAGCCTGGGGTCCCCCAGAGTCCTCAGCACTAGCCCCAGCCCACCTAGGCTGAGGGAAGCCAGGAAGCGCCTCACACTGGGCATCTCAATCTCCAGCAGGTTCAGCAGACCCTCCAGACCTTTCCAGCCATGGCAGAGGTTCCTTGCCCTCTCCATCAGTCCAGGAATGTCTCGGAGCACCCTGCACCGGCCAGACAAGCACCCGAGATGAGTGGCAGCCGGGCCAGTGCTCGGGGGCAGCAATGGGCATGTGAGAGCCCGCAGAGGGGCAGGGTCAGCTCTGCAAAGAGCTCTGGGCAATGGGAGCCAGAGGCCCAGGCTGTGGCTTCCCAGCCCAGGTTGTGTGTAGTCAGGTACAGCTTGGACTTCTGGGGATGCCCACATGGTCAGCAGACCGAGGCTGGTCTTGGGTGAGGGCA
>NDGM010893970.1:0-12856 GCA_002564305.1 Octomys mimax
CTAATTGGTTTTGAAACTGTCTCATTGCTATTTGTTTCTCAATAAAATTAATTTAAAAAAAGAGTCAATCTGTGGGGAAAAGCTAAAACAAGCTCAAAGCCTTGTGCATTATTACTATAAGAAATTATAATTCCTTTCTAAAATCAGTTTTATAAATAACCAATGTAGAAAATATAAAAATATATACCTTTAATTGTCTTTTTCTAGAGCTGAAATTTGAAGTCATTGGAAAAGAATAAATGATTATCTACTCAGTATTTAATCTTCTATTTCTGGAGAACAAAGATCAAAATTCTTGATAACCATTAAGTTCATCCCTATGATACTCAGTTTTCTGTTTTTGGAAAAACATAGTAACCTAATAGAACTACCCTTACAAGGTAATTTTGTGTCCAAAATTGTATAATATCTGTAACTATATTCAGCCTAGCACCTAAAGAGCATTTATTATCTTCCGCCCCCTTTCCAAATTCATCAAGATCGCACACCAAATTCTACCTCTTCACTATGTCTTACCAGAGTATATTACCCTATTTTCAACCCTATAAAATTTCCTTCATTTCAGAGTTCTAAATCCTATTTATAAATCCTGGATTATTCTACTAACAATAATTTATGTTTCTTAGGGAAATGGCACCCTGAAGTAATGTTGCAATGGAACTTATATGATTCCTGACATAGTATTGTTGTCCTGTATGACAAGACTGGATAATTGTTGATACTGAATTATATTACTTGTTTGTCTATTTCATGGTACATTAGCTTTTACTAATGATTGATTCTTGTCTCAGACAGTTGCTCAACATTTTGCTACTGGCAATGGGGTAGAAGTACAGGTCAATAATATTTTATTGCTTAGTCTCCTATAGCCTCAAATATGGCAAGAATTGAGAGTTGAAAGAATTATGGAGAATGGATTTTGAATTTTTTCTGTTTTCATTTTTAATTAGTATGTTTGCAAGAAAACAAAGCACCTTGCCTCTTAGTAGTTTTAGGTTCCTTTTATGGTTCTGTCACTATGTTGTTTTATAAACTTAGCTTACCTGTGTGTGATAAAAGTAAACTGTTTTCCCAGTGATAAAAATGGTCTTCCTTGTAATTAACTATAAATATAAAAGACAAGCCACTAATGCATTGAAATCTATAAACAATTTATTCCTTACCAAGACTCTCCCAGCGTAAAATTGTTGTAGAGGTTAAATAGGAATATATAATACCCAAACTTCTACTTAATTCCTTAAAAACAGATACACACTACAATCCATGATAGCAGTATGGTTCCATCTGACACATGGAGTCCTTTCTGAAGCAGAGGCAACCATTCAGACTGTTAATTTGGTTGCATCACAAATAAGACACTCTTCCAGTTTGAGACTTCAACATCTGCTCCTCTCCACCTTTTAAAACTATTCAACCCTCTTTCTGTGTAAACACAAGTAAACCTTTCTTTCTCTGGCTCCCATAGTTTATTAACTATTGATCAAGTAAGGACTCATAAAATGAAAAGAAAATTCAGTAATTCTGGTACATTAATGGTTCTTTTGAGAAGCTTTCATTCATTTCAGTTATCTACTTTCTCAATGGATCTTCTATACTGATAGATCTGGTTTTTTTGTTCTTTGTATATTCTAGATAGTAGTTCTCCATGAACAAATCACAAAATTTTTCCAACTCTGTAAATTAGCTCTTCACTCTATTGTTTGTTTCTTTTGCTGTACAGAAGCAGCTCTTTAATTTTATGTAATCACTTGCTAATTCTTAGTGTTACTTCTTGTACAGTTTGTCTTTTGTTCAGAAAGTCTTTGTCTGTGTCTATTTCAAGATTTTAATCTTTTTTCTCTTCAAGTAGATTCAATGTTTCTAAGTATTTGACCCATTTAGACTTGATTTTAATAGCATAAGAAATATGAGTCTAGCTTCCTATCTCTAATAATTTGCTTTCTTTTTCTTGCCTGATTTTTGTGGCCCAAGTTTCAAGTATTGTATTAAACAGAATCCTTGTCATCTTCCTGATTTTAATTTATTTATTTATTTATTCATTCATTCATTTATTTATTTATTTTGCGGAACCGGGGATTGAACTCAGATCCTTGAGTTTGCCAGTCAAGCGCTTATCCTGCTGAGCCATCTCCCTGGCCCATCTTCCCAATTTTAAGGAAAATGTTTTCATTTTTTGCCATTTAATATGAAGGTGGCAATAATTTTGTCATAAATAACTTTTACCAGTTTGAGGTAAGATCCTTCCATCTACTCTCTTCAGGATTTTTATCATGAATGAATTTTAGATTTTGTCAAAGACTTTTCCTTCATCTTTTGAGATGATTGTGTAGGTTTTGTGCTTGTTTCTGTTTATGTGATGTTTTAGGTTTATTGATTTACTTATTTCAGCCAGGCTTGAATCACAAAGATGGAGCCACCTTGTTCATGATGTATGATCTTTTAATGATTTGTTACATTCTGTTTGCCCATATCTTTTTTTAAAAAAATCTATTTATTTTGTATTTGGTACAGGGTCTCACTATGCAGCTCAGACTCATAGTGACCCTCCTATCTCAGACTCCCTAGTGCTGGGATTACAAGAATAAGCCACCATGCCTAGTTTCACTGGCTGGCATGTTGCAGGGCCAGCACAGCATGTAGTACTGGGGATCAAATCCAGGGGCCTTGAACTTCCCAGGCAGGTGCTTAGATCGCTGAGCTACCTCCCCAGCCCTGTTTGCCCATATTTTATTAAGGATTTTTGTGTGTATGTTCATTTAAGAGGTTGGCCTATAGTTTCATTTTTTTGTTAAGCTCTTGTCTTGTTTTGGTATGAGGGTAATGCTAGGTTCTAAAAATGAGTTTGGCAGTGTTTGGTTCCTTTAGATGTCATGCAAGAGATTGAGTAGTATTAGAATTATGTCTTTCTTAAAGTTCAGGTAGAATTGTGTGGTGAATGTGTCAAATTCTGAGCTTTTCCTGGAAGTGCTTTTATTTTTCCTCTATTTTATTGTCTGTTATTAGCCTATTCAGGCTTTTTATAGCTTCTGGATTCAATGTCGGTAATTCATACATGTCTGGAAATTTTATTTTTTCTAGGTTCTCCAATTTATTAGAATATAATATAAGTTTTTACAATACTTTGTTTTAGTCCTGTGAATTTTGGTAGTTTTGTTGTATTTCAATTTTTTCATTTCTAATTTCATTGAAATTGATTTTTTTGTTCTTTTTTGGGTAAATTGCACTAGGGCATTATCAATCTTGTTTATCCTTTCCAAGAATCAAGTTGGATTAGTTGATCCTTTAGTTTTTGTCAGTTTCAACTTCACTAATTTCATCTCTGACCTTTATAATTTTTTCCTTGTAATAGTCATGGATTTTACTTGTTCTTGTTTTCTTAAGGCCTTGAGATGCACCATTACATTATTTGTTAGGAATCACTTTATGTTTTTAATGTGCTTATTCACAGTTTTGAACACTTCCCTCTCAGGATTGCTTTCCTTGTGTCCCATAGGTTTCACCATGGTGTGTTCCCATTGGTAATTTGATTCTAGGAAATTTTAAAATTCTCGATTTCTTCTGTGACTCATTGATTATTCTTAACATATTATCTAATCTCTATGTTTTTCATTATTTTGTGCGGTTTTATTTTTACTGTTGATTTCTAGTTTCATTCCACCATGATCTAGTAGTACAGAGGGTATTACTTCAATGCTTTCTTATTTAAATATGCTCTATGGCCTACGACATGGTCTATTTTGAAAAGTTTCATGCGTTGCTAAGAAAAATATGTATTGTATTATGACTGAATGGAACACTCTGTAGATACCTGTGTACTCCATTTGCTAAATGGTGTGGTTTAAATGTGATCTTTCTCTGTTCACATTTTTGTCTAGTTGACCTATTTGTAAGAGTGGGGAGCTGAAACATCCCCATCCTTTGATTGCATTAGTGTCAGACCTTACATTTACTAGTTTTTATTTTATGAAGTTGGGGGCTGCCAAGAGTTGGTGCATATATAATTTCAAATGTTATATCTTCCTTCTGAATTTTTCTCCTTATGAGTATGCAGTGGCCAGTTTGCTCTGACAAGTTTTGGCTTGAAGTCTGGGCTCTGAAAATAAGACAGCTACTGATGCTTATTTCTGACTCCAGTAACATGAAACATAATTTTCCATCCTTTCGCATTCAGTCTTTGTGTCTCCTTTGGATGACATGTGTCTCCTGTAGGCAATATATGGATATGCTTTGTTTTATAATCCAATCTTCCAATATGTATCATTCAATTAGGGAATTAAGGTCACTGACATTGAGAGTTATTACTGTAAGGTATTTACTGAAATCTGTCATTGCATTATTCTTCCAGGGCTGATTCATTTATTTTCCCTTTTGTTTAGCTATTGTCTGAGATACAGGTATACTTTCCTTTGGCCTCATTATTGCTGATGGCCTCTCAGCATCTGTCTAGAATTCCCCATAAGTATTTTCTGCAATACTGGCTTGGTGGTCATATATTTCTTTAGGGTTTCTTTGCCATGGAAAGTCTTTACTCATATATCAATTTTGAAGGCTAATTTTTTTAAAGAAATAGAAGCCTGGGTTCACAATTGATTTCTTTTTAGAGTTTGATAAACTAGCCTTTTTAATTTTTTTCTAAGAAATCCCATTATTCTTATTGGCTTGACTTTATAGGTTACTTGATGCATTGCTCTGTCAGGGTTTTTTTTAAATATTTTCTGGTTTTGTTGAATTTCTGGAGTTTTTATTATGTTGTTCATGGAGAGGTTCTTTTCTGGATGTAGCAATCTAGGCTTCTACATGTCTCTTGCACCTGAATATTGAATTCTTTTCATAGCTTAGAAAATTTATCTGCTATGATTTTAGTTAGAAAATCTTTGTATCTTTTGAGTCATCTAATTTTTCCACTATTACTATAATTCTGTGGTTTACTTATGGCATCATTTAGCAGTTGTTACGTTCAGTTTCCATAGTGTCTTATTGTTCTAGGTTGTCATTAAGCACATAATTATCTATATCTACCTTATCTTCAAATTCTAGCACCCTATCTTCACACTGATCATGTCTGCTCCATGTTTTTCATCAAACTTTTCATATCCTGTATTTCTTTACGTAATCTCTAATTCTTTGCAAAAAAGCCATTCATATCTTGAATTATTTTAAGTTTACTGTTTGTTTCTTCTTTAAGATCATTAAATATTTTCTTAATTAAATCATTTGTTTGTTAATTTATTATTTTTTAATTTTATGTATTTATTACAGGGGCTACAGGGTCTCTCTACACAGATCAGACTCATAGTGATCCTCCTGTTTTCAGCTTCCCAAGTGCTGGGGTTATAGGTGCATGTCAACACACCCAGTCTCTTTTGTCTGTTAACTTATATTTCCTTTATAATCTCTGGAGGACCAGCCAGATAGTTCATCGGACTAAAGCACCTGCTTAGGCAGAGTGCAGGGGCTGGTTCAATCTCTGGCATGCTGTGCTGGCCCCACCCCCAGAGCGCGCTGAGAGGGCGATTGAGACTGGGCATGGTGGCATGTGCCTGTAATACCAGCACTTGGGAGGCAGAAAACACGAGAATCACTATGAGTCTGTTCTATGTAGTGAGACCTTGTAGACACTGTAGACTCTGTCCTAAACACATTTAAAAAATCTCTCAACATCTTAAAAATACTGTATATGTTTTGACCTTGATCTCTTAAATGTTGTGGCTATTTGATTCTTTCAGTGCTTTGACTATAACTACCTCTATTTCAGTGCCTATGATATCAACTTTTGGGAAGTTATGGGGGTTTGGAAACATCTCGTTGCCTTGCTTTCTCATGCTTTCATTAGTTTTTTGCCACAGATTGCAGATCACTTTGGGTTGAAGAATGTTGTTATTACTGTGGCTATGTTTTTAATTGGAATCTGTTTCCTTGTTATGTGTCTTTGGGTTTGGTTGAGTTTTGGGTTTTAATACCCTAACTTATTTACTCAGTGTAAAATTGGAGGATCTTCTTAGTGTACAGCTTTCTTTTGGGGACTAGGAGGAGAGAAAAGTGAGATAAAAATGCAACTAAAGAATAAAGTAGAGCTGGCCAAATTGCTCAGTGGATTAAAGTGCCTACAAGCAGGCTTAGGGGCTGGGGGTTCAATCCCCTGGCCTGCGTGCCCGCCCCACCACCAGGCATGCTGGGATGGCAATTGAGACTAGGCGTAGTGGCTCACACCTGTAATTCCAGGTCTTAGAAGGCTGTAAATAGGCAGATCACTAGGAGTCCAATATAGTAGTGAGACCATGAATACCCTGTAGACCCTTCCCTATAATACAAAAAAAAATAATGATAAAGTAGAATTAAAGTAACACAAGAAAACAAAAACAAATGAGGAAAGAATAAAACAACAATCAAAAGAAATGACCCCCCAAAAAAAGAAGAAAGAGGGAAATGGGTTCAAAACTTCCTCCATTTTGTTGTATCCATGTGTGTGAGGGGGGTTAGTTTCTTTCTACAACCTGTAGAATTGGAATCCACCAGATATGGAGAGGGATAGTGTCTACTGTGGTGTAATGTGTTTCCATACACACTTTTTGCTGTGTGAATGCTGAGTCCTACCCCACCATTCCAACAGGCATGATCAATCAAAGCTGTATTGTCTATCTCAAGGTTATACTCAGTACAGTGGCTCTGAGTGTTTGTGCCCTGGTGTCTTGAGCCACTGCTATCATGACTACCTTTGTAACCAGTGGGCTCAGGAAGGGCATCACTTGCTCTAGAAACCCATCTCTCTGTACACCCCGGGATGTGGCAAACTTCCAAGATGTGGTATATTTCTGATCATGCTGGCATATGGAGAAAGCAAATAGACCACTGAATTCTGTCCTGGAAATAGGAAGCAAAAGAAGCAAAATAGTCTTCTGGATTTAATCCCAGTATTTCAGACCCAATCTCATCAGAATATCGTATGCCACCACCCTGGCTTTTCATCACAAAGGGTGGAACCATTCTGTCCAACACAGCCTGTAACTACCACTGCTTAAACTTTTCAGGGATTCTGTGACTAGCCCTCTTCCTCTCTGAAACTATTTCTCATGGCCTTATCAGACCACTGTACTATGATAACCCCAGAAATTCTGAGTTGCTGTTGTTCTATGACATTCTCAGACTGGCTCAGTCTTAAACAATAATTGTCTTCCAAAAATGGCTCATTATATCCCTCATTCAATCCCCAGTTCTGCCAAAAAAAATCGTTATATCCCTCCCTAATATGGTAGGTGTTGTGATAAATTTCTTCTCCAACTCTAACCTATCATATGGAAGAACTCACTTTCAGAATAAAACTCTACACTTTATTTTCAACTTACAGTAACTATAGGCTTTTCCTCTAGTGCTGCTTGTCCATAATTTGTTACCTTCAGTGGTATCTTGTTTGCAGGAACAGGTTTTCTTCCCTGGGAGATGGCATTAGCATTACAGATTGCTTTGTTCTTTGGTTCATGATGTCTTCAGTTTCTCCGATTTGTCTGTTATTTCTAGCTCTCCTGTCTGTTCTTTGTTGATTCCTAGACATATTCTCCTCCTTCTATTCACTAAGTTATGGTTGTCCAGGTGTCTCAATTATAGATGCCAGTGAGGCTGTGATTTGCTGCTAACTTTTACTACGCCATCTTCTCCAAAGTACAGTTTCAACTTAATGTGTGTTGTTTTCGTAACTTTGTAAAGTCAAAAAATGATAAATTGAACCACTGTAAGTTAAGGAATATTTGTACTGGTATAAATGAATATGCAACTGAAATTCTTATTAAAATGTGCTTGGCTATCAGCAGTTAGTGTTTTTAAATAGGAATGAATACTTGGATGTGGAGAATGTTTAGCAAGCAGATTTGAATGAGTAGGGATTTATAGCTCTTATTGTGGCACATAACAAACACCTGTATCTCTGGGAATCTTATCTCCTATCATTTCACGTATACCTACCACTCAAAGAGTTGAGTAGATGAGGGACTATAAATATGTGTCACCTAAAGTATACCAGAATATGCTTTCAAAAATTCTAGATCTTCTTTATACTCACCTTTTAAAATCCTCTATAGTGTTGAAGGAATACTCCAAGTAATAGTTCCAATAAAAGTAATCCTCCATGTAAAGGTCCCAAAAGTTGAGAAACCATGAAATTGACAGTTCTTTCAATCTTAGCAAGTCAAATGGTTAGAACCAGAGAGAAAGTGTGTGAGTGATGAATGTGTTGTATGTATGTATGGACTGTTTGTGAAGAGCTCCCCATCATCTGCAGTATAAATGAGGCAAATAGAAGAAAAGCTAATAGCCCACCCAAATACCCTTTATTTCAAGTTAGATTGGACTTTACTTTAAATTTTTCTTATTGGACAGCTACGATTGGACTAAATTTATTACTATCTGGAGAAAACGTTACTTTTTCCTGCTTCTTCAGATTTCAGTTTTGAATTTTATGGTGGCTTAGATAGGACAGAAGAAACTAGGGTGTATGAATGGAGTGAGAATTTCTGAATTGATTTATACAGTAGATATAAACTACAAAACAAAAATAATAGTAGCACTGAAGCCCATATGGAAGTATGCAATCCTAATGAGCCTTTTAAGATTCCTATAGCTCAAATACCTTGTAAAATATAAATAAAACAAATTTAATGTCTGATATCATATATTTTGTGCAGGTTGGACATCATTTGGATTTGGAATGAAACAATAGATTACATTCATGGATAACCAACAAGATAAGGCTATTGCTGCCTCAGCCAACGGAGAAAACACTCTGATTAATGGAATCAAAGAAAATGGTAAGAAAATTTAATTACAGTAAATAATATTTCTCTCAGTGTTCCTTTATTAGCACTATGAATTTTTACTACCCACAAAGTTGAGATAGAGGCTAGGATGCCTCTGAGATTAATGTTAATCCTGAACTTTAGTCCAGTAAACTTTTAACTGGACTACAAGAGTTTCTGAGAGCCATGAAATTTAACCCCATCTCTGACAGATGAAGTTCCTCAAAATTCTTAGTGATTAGAAATATGCTCTGATATGAGGCTTAAAATTTCTAGATTCACTAGGAGTTTCAAGAGCATCTCAAGTATGGGCCTGTGCCTCATCATTCAAAACCACAAAACTAAACATTTCACACATACCCCAAAAACTTGATTTAACAATTCATGAAGCTTTTCTCATCAAGGAAGGCTCTGTCTTTCTCTAAGAAAGAAACTGGACCTAAAAAATTATTTTTACTTACTAATAATATTCAGTATGGAAGCAGGGTTATCAATAGTTTGTGTCTTATAAAGCTAGAGAAACAGAGATTTAGCTTATATGGTAAGATCAAGCCACAGAAAGTGATCAAGGGAGAGTTAGTGAGTATAGTCTAAGACCCTTAACTTTATTTCTGTCATTTATATCTCTGTTCTCTAGATGCAGAGGACCAAGATGTGGCAATGAAGTCCTTTGCAGCTCTTGAAGCAGCGGCGCCAGTCCAGCCTATACCAGCAGTACAAAAAGAGACCCTTGTGTTTCCCAGGGGTCTCCTTCCTATGCCTTCTAAGAAGCCCTGTATGCAGAGCCCTCCATCGCCTTTGGGTCCAGTTGAAGTACCTGAGAATGCTGCAAATAGTGCTTCTGTGAATGCTATCTCCCTCACATCTGGTGTTGCAAAAGGCCTGAACACATGGTCACTACCCAATGAGTGTGAGAAAGCTCCATTTGCCATAATGGAGCCTGCAGGCATGTCAGCTCTGAATGGAGACTGCCTCATGCAGCCAAGCCGGACTTGCTTGGGCTGCTTCATGGAATCCAAGGAGGGAGTAGATCCTGAGCCAGGGATCAGTCTGAAAGTCAGTGATCTAAATAGAGATTATGAAACATGTGCAGTCTCTGACATAGGGATTCAGTGCATCAGTGCTGGAGAAAACATGAAATATGGGGAACAGCTACTCTCAGATCAGCTCCTGAGCTTCCCACTCCATAAAGCAAGGGCAGGAGATAGGCGAGAAGCTGAAAAACCTGACATTGACTTGGAAGATCGAGCTCAGAAAAGTTATTATGAGGCATTACTGTTAGATAAGTGCAATACAGAAGAAGCTTTGCTTGCAAATTCAAATCAGGATTGGGGCTACTTTGAGACTTTCATTAGTGAGAGTAAAATTGAACTGCTCGACCTCTGTTCCAAGAATGAGCTGTCCGTCAACCTGTTCTCTGAAGAAGATGTGGATAACTACATGTTTGATGATGATGAATCAACATTAGGCAGTGATGTCTGTTCCCTGAAAATTCGATATGAGTCCTTTCAGGATAATGTTCGAGACAAAACCACCCTTTTAATGCAGGAGGATGCCCAGTTCAACTTTTTTCCTAGTGTTTTTTCTACCTGCCCCAAGCGGGAGTCAAAGAGTGGGGCCATGAAGCAGAGCAGTGATCTTTCCCAATTCAAGGTCCCTGATGTGAACATCATCTGGGGGGAGGAGGATAAAAACTTGGACAAGAAGAAAAGCAAAGAAGAAGGACATGAGGACAAGAGTATAGAGAAAATAGATGATGGAAAGGAAAATGGGGAAAAAACTGCCTTAAATAGAATATGCAGTGGGATCGAGGTTGGACAATTTAAGAATCCAAAGCAAGACCATCTTGCTAATTCTTTAGAGACCTCAGGAAACTTCAGTGATGACAGTTCCTTCATTGAAGTCTCATATGATGCCATGGGCGAGATAAAGGATTGTAGCCGCTATATGGCTCGGGACACTAATTCGACCAGCTCCTCCTCCCAGCAGAACTATGGACTGAGAGCCAAGAGAAAAGTCAGATACAGTGAAGATTATCTATATGATGTTGACTCACTAGAAGGTGAAAAAATGAGTGAGAGGAAGGAATGGCTTCCAGGAGGTTCCAAAGAGGAAGATGATGATGAATGGTGCCCCAAAAAGAGAAGAAAAGTAACCCGTAAGGAACCCCCTGTTATCATCAAATACATCATCATCAATCGCTTTAAAGGTGAGAAGAACATGCTGGTGAAATTGGGTAAGGTGGATGCCAGTGAGACAACAGTGAATTTAAGTGAAAATCAGCTGAACAAATATGCCAAGCTGGCACCTTTGAAGGGTGTCTGGCAGAAGAAGAAAAAGCAAAGAAACATCCACCCAGAATCTATCAAGACATCCTTATGCCAAAAGCAAAGCTTTGAACCAGGTACCTTTGAGGTGTCATTTATCCAACCTGCTCGTAAACGAAAATCTAAACTCAGCAACAGGCACAGGATTCAAAGAATCCCATCCATGGAAACTTCATTAAGTAGCAAGCAGATTTCATTTGGCAATAATGAAAGACAAGCTAGTAATCACAAAGAAGATGGAGGCCTAAAAGGTACACTGAAGCCAACACCTGCAGCTCACCCCAGCTGTGTAAATGGATCACTTCTAAATAATATCGCAAACCCTGAGTCAATGAAAGTCAAAGCCCAAGATATAGAGTTTAAGGGGCCAGAGAGGAAAGTGCTCAACAAAATTAAATTTAAAAGTGAAGCTAGGTTAAAATCCAAGAAAATCAAAACTGGACAAGAAAGCAAGCCAGTTGTTCAAATGAACCCTCTCTTGGAAGACCAGTCATCCAAGGCTAATTTAAAAAGTGAAGCTATTCCTGGGAGTTCAAAGAATTCCCATCTGTCCGAATTTAATGAAACAAAAGCTGGCAAGAATTCTACCTTCTTACCAACCACCTGTTCTTCTGAAATATCTCTAGAATCTACTAATGTTGCCACTAACATACCTGTTATCCCTGGAGGGTACCTGCAGACTTTGTTAGATGCTTCTGACTTGTCAAATAATACTAGTATCTCATACTTTACCCAGAGTTCTGCAGAGCAAAATGAAGACAGCCTAACTCAACGAGAAAAATCATTTGTACCTCTCCAACCAGCCCAAGACTGTGTGCTCTCCTCATCCTCTGACTCTGAGCTACAGAAGTCATCTCATAACTTCAAAATGGAATCCAGTAACTATGAAAATGTGTGGCCTGACAAAGCTACTTCTGGCCCCCAGGAATTCATGGCTGAAGTCTCACAGGAGATAGCTCCAAACCAAACCACTGAATTTGAAGCCTCCAACATAGGCTCCACAGAAAGTAACCTCACAGCTGCAGCATACAATCGAGTTTGCCTCAATAGTGGTGGTATTAGTTGCAATAAGATGCTGTATGCCTCAATTCAGGACAGCCAACTTCCATCTGATGACTCTTATCAATTATGTCACTTTGATAATGGAGAGATCTGCTTCCCTTTCCAGCAGGGCCCAGTCAATATAAATGATGGTCGGCTCTTTAACTTTGAAACAATGGCCCCACTCTCTGCCAACTCAAGCAATTATTGCTCCTTAAACTTGAAGTCCTCTGAAAAGGATGGTGATGATGATATCACTGATGACTTTCTAGCCCACTGCAGTCCCAAGTTGGTGATCCAGCAAAGCATCGATGAGATAACACCATTAAAGGAATCCACTGACCTTCTAGACATCTCCAACTTCACGCCAGACAAATTCCGCCATTCTTCCCTCTCAGAGATATCCCCACCTGACACTCCCAATCTTTCACCTCAGATTACCAGATGTGAGAGTACAAAGACACTAGGAACCCTGAAAGGGTTCCAAGAAAGAGTCCCGGGATTATTGGGCAGCATGGAGAAAATCAAGTGGGACTGTAGTACCCTTTCACAGCAGGTCCAAGCAGATGATGGATTTACTTTAAATAAACATCAGTTTCAGTTCCATATGTTCAATGATGAGGACTCTGTCAGCCTGCTCCCAAAAAATCCTTGCCTGTCTACATTTAATGATACAACTGGTCAAATTAGTACCAACAACCA
>NDGM010894174.1:0-12253 GCA_002564305.1 Octomys mimax
TTGATTTGAAACTGTCTAATTGCTATTTGTTTATCAATAAAATTCTGAAAAAAAAAAGAGAGAAAGCTAACTAAAATTTGCACAATACATGGTTTGCTTTATTCTCTGTTGGTGATTTCTTTCAATATACAGAAACTTTTAAAAAAGATGATATCCCATTTCTTGATTCTTTCAGGTAGTTCCTGTGCAGTCTGTCTTTTGTTTATGAATGCTCTATCTATCCCTATATCTTGGAAATTTCTACCTAGTTTCTCCTTCAGTAGATTTAGTGTTTCTGCTTTAATATTTAAATATTTGATTTCTTTGACCTTAGTTTGCTACCTGGGAACAGTCATGAGTTTAATTTTGGTTTTTGTCATATCAAAACCCAGTTTTTCTGGCACCATTTATTAAAGAGACTATCTTTCTTCCAGTGAATGTTTGGCATCTTGTTGAAAGATAAGGTTGCTGAGTTTATTTGTAGTTATGTCTGCATCTTGTAATCTGTTCCATTGATCCTTAGGTCTTTTTTTATTGTTGATTTTAGCCAGTACTATGCTGATATTATCACAGAAGTTTTGCAGTATAGTTTCAAGTCAGGGATTGTGATGCCTCCTGCCTTTCTTTGTTTCCCAGGATTTCTTTCACTATTCTTGATCACTTCTGGTTCCAGATGAATTTAGGATTGTTTTTTCTAGATCTGTAAGGATACTAATGACATTTTAATAAGGATTGCATAGAATATGTATAACAGTTTTGAGAATACTGTATGGATATTTTAACAATATTGTTTCTATCCATGAGGGAGGAATAATTTTCCATTTTTTGAAATCCTCCTCAAACTCTTTATTCAAAGTATTGCAATTTTCACTGAATAGATCTTTTACTTCTTTTATTGGATTCCTAAGTATTTCATTTTTAGATGTCATTGTGAAATCCATGGTTTTCCTAATTTCTCTCTCAGTGTATTCATTGTGTACATAAATGCTATTGATTTTTGAGAGTAGGGTTTGTATTTTGCTACAATATTGATTTGGTTATTAAAATTATTCGTCTTTTGATGGAATTTTAGAGGTCTTCTATGTAGAATATCATGTCATCTACAAATAATGATAATTTTGTTCTTCCTTCTCAGTCATTGTTCTATTTATTTTTCTCTCTAGTCTAGTAGTCTAGTTGCTCTGGCTAATGTTTTGAGAACTATGTTAAATAAGAATGGTGACAGTGGATATCCTTGTCTTGTTCCTAAATTTCAAATGAAGGTTTTTAATTTTTGTCAATTTAGTATAATGTTGACTGTTGGTTTGTCATAAATGACTTTTGTTAGGTTGAGTTAAAGACCATCTGTTCTGATTTTCTGTAGGTTTTTTTCTTCTCTTTTCCTTTCTTTTTTTTTTTTTTTTTTTTTTGGTCGTGAATGAGTTTTGGACTTTGTTAAAATCTTTTTCTATGTCTATTTGATGACCATGTGATTTTTGTCATTGGCTCTGTTGATACGATGTATTACATTTATTGATTTGTGTATATTGAATCATCCTTGTATTCCTGGGATGAATCCCACTTGGTCATGATGCATAATGTTCTTCATGATTTGTGGCATTCTGTTTGATAGCATTTTATTGACAGTTTTTGCATATATGTTCATTATGGAAATGGGCCATAATGAACAAAATAATCTTTTAAGGTTGGGTCTTTTTCTGGTTTTGGTATCAGAGTAATACTTGCCTCCAGGAATAAAATTGGGAGAATTGCTTGTTTTTCAATTTCATTGAGGAATTTGAACGTTTTTACCATTAAATCTTCTCTAAATTTCTTGTAGAATGTCAGTGTGAATCCTCCAGGACCAGAGCTTTTATACTGAAAAGTTTACTATTACACTTTTAATTTCTTTGGCCAGTATTGGGATATTCCGAATATTTGTATCTTTTTGA
Organism: Octomys mimax; assembly: GCA_002564305.1. Classification (NCBI taxonomy): domain Eukaryota; kingdom Metazoa; phylum Chordata; class Mammalia; order Rodentia; family Octodontidae; genus Octomys; species Octomys mimax. The sequence goes on from NDGM010894174.1 coordinate 1,911, forward strand.
TTCAGCTTTGATCATTCATATATATATATATATATATATATATATATATATATATGAATCTGTCCAATTTTTCTGTGTTTTCCATCCTGTGAGAGTAAAACTTTTCAAAGAAGGTATTAATTATTTTTTGAATTTCTATTGGGTCTGTAGTGATTTCTCCTTTTAATTCCTTATAGCCTGAATTTGCATTTTTTTCTTTCATTTTTTCTTCAGGTAGACTGGCACTTATCAATTTTATTTATTCTTTAAAGAACCAGCTCTTTAATTAATCACTTCTTTGTAGTATTTTCTTCATTTCCAGTGCATTTATTTATGCTCTGATCTTTGTAATTTCTTGCTTTTTTGTGCTTTGGGCTTGACTTGATCTTTTTCTAGGAGCTTGAGGTGCTGCATAAAGTTATTTATTTGTACTAGCTCTATTTTCCTAATGTGAGAATTTACTGCTATAAATTTCCCTTTAAGCCAACTTTAATTCCTCCCCACAGGTTAATAAAAGTAGTAACTGCATTTTGTTTTATTGTAAATATTATTTAATTTCTTTAATTTTATCTGTGACCCATTGATTGTTCAGGAGGATGTTATTTCATTTCTATTTTCTTGTGAATCTTTTGCTCTTTCTTTTGTCAATAATTTCCAGCTTCATTGCACTATGTGCAGACAATGTTCATGGGATAATTTTAATTTCTTTGCATTTACCAAGGCATGTTTTATGTCCTAGCATGTTGTCTATTTGAGATAACTTCCCAGTGCAGCTGAGAAGAATGTGTATCTAAGCTATCTAATCTTCCTTTTGTAATTTCCCCCCTACAATTATGTAGTGACATTCCTTAACTCATTCGATCATGATTGGTTTAAATTTTAGATTGTTAGCAACCAGAATAGCTACCCCTACTTTTTTCTGTGTTCCTGTCATGTGGAGTATTGTTTCCCATCCTTTGACTTTCAGTCTATGAATTTGCTTTTGATTTAAATGTGTTTTTTGTATACAGTATATTGTTGGATTTTTGTGTCTTGATCCACTCTACCATTCTCTTTATTCTGATGGTGAATTGAGGCCATTTATATTGATGGTTATAATTGATAAGCATTGGTTTATCTTTGTCATGTTATATTCCTGCTGTAAGTTCCCTACTTTTCTCCTGTTTCCCTGCTTTGTGGTTTCTTTCTGTAGTTATCCTTGAAGTTATACTCTGTTTTGTCCCTTCTAGTATATCAACCCTCTTCGTAGGGCTGGTTTGGTGGTCATGAATTTTTCATTTGTTTTTTTGTCATGGAAGCATCTAATTTCTCCATGAAAACTTGATAGATAATTTTGCATGGTATATCAATCTGCATTCAAAGTTGTTTTCTTTCAGGACCAGAAATACTTAACTCTAAACTCTTATTGAGTTGATAGTTTGTATTGAGAAATATGACATAATTCTGATGGGCTTTTATTACAGGTGATCTGTTTACTTTCTCTGACAGCTTTTCATATTCTGTTCTTTTGCTGAATTTCTAGGATATGGATTAATGTGTCTGGGTATAGATTATTTTTTATTATGGCTCTCTGGAGTTCTAAATGCCTCACTTGTCTATATGTCAGATTCTTTTCTCATGCTTGGGAAATTTTCTGCTACTACATGCGCTAATTGTCTTTTTATGTTATTTGTGCTGACTCCTGCTGTTTCATTGTCACCTATCAGTTTTATTTTGATTATTTATTTATTTATTTATTTATGTTGTACATTGTCTTGCTACACAGCTTGGATTTGTAGTGATCACCCCACGCCCATCTCAGCCTCCCTAGTGGTGGGATTACTGGTGTGCACCACCATGCCTGTTTTCAGTGTGCCTGGGGTCCTCAGAATGGTATAGTATGTCATACTGGGGATGAAACCTGCATCCTTGCTCTTTCCTGGCAGGCACTTAGAACACTGAGCTATCTCTCAAGCCCTTAAAACTGATTTTCCTTGCATCATCTTGCAGCTGTTGAGTTGTTATTCTCTTGTTCCTTGTTAATTTAAAGAGATTTTTCCTTTCACAATCATTAACTACATTGCTGTCTTTAAGGTGTGAAAGCCTATCTTCAGTTTTGTTGTAGCAGTTTTACCAGCTTTCAATGGAATTCTTGATTTCCTGTATATGTTTTTGAATCTGCTTCATGTATTCTCTTTCCTTTATTCTTTATTCTGTTTTTATCGTTTTTTATTCTCTAGTTTTTTTAATCTATGTCCTTTTTAGATGACCTGAGAAATTATTTTTGACTCTATTTCTCCTATAGTCTGATAGAGTTATTTCTTTGCTTAGATTGCTATAATTTCAGAAATTTCAGGTATGTGACTTCCAAGTTCTTCTATGTGATTGCCTCTTGGACTTGCTCTGGATAAGATGGAGTTCTGAGATTAACTTTTACTATTTTGTTTTAAATTTTGCTACCAATATTCACCTATGCTGAGACATGATGGTGGGGCATATGTCCATAAGTTTTCCACAACTTTGGGGTACAGGGTGTGTTCACCAAAACTTCTGCTGTTCACGTTTTATTATGACTTCCATGCCAGTGCTTTGGGGTGACCAACAGATCTGTAAGGCTCCTGTGACATTGAAGAACTAGGTTAGGGCTTATAAAGGTTCCCACAATTATGTAGGCTATCACAGCCCAGAGAAGCTCCCTTGATGGTGGGCTGGTGCAATATTCACTAAGGCTACTTAGCTGTCTAGGGATCAGTCTTCCTTCTTTGATGATGGGGCTTTAGGGTAACAACCACAAGGCTCCTGTTATGGTGGGTGGAAAATATAGGGGTCCCCCAGGATGGTGAGGGGCTGGGCTGCAGCTGAGCATGACACCCTTCATGGTGGCAGCAGTGGGTCATCACTTACCAGTGCCCTGTAGCTGTCTGAGGCTCAGCTTGGCTTCTGCACTGTTGGGGGTAGTGGAAAGGGCTGCAGCTCATCAAGATTCTTCATAACTATTATTAATGTAAGATATTTCTGTACTTTTTTTTTTATCCCATTCTTATTGTTATTTTTAGTTTTCTGAGACAAAGTCTCACTATGTAGTCCAGGATGGCCTTGAACATGTTTATACTCCTGCCTCAGTCTCCCTAGGGCTAGGATTACAGTGGTGTGCCACCCTACCTGGATACATTTTTATGTTTGATGGTGATTTATTTTTATAATTTAATATTTCAATTATGAGAATTACCTGAAGTAATATTTATAGATATAGTTTGTTTTTGCTGAAGGGCACAAAACTGAAAATTCAACAATATTTTCCTCATATACTTTTAGATTTTTTTAAAGTTTTGCTATTATAGATATTTCATTTCTGTTACTGTGTGCTTGCAGTACATGATGATTACATTCCTAGGGAGGAGTTGGTACATGTACATAATACATCTTAATACTTTTTCACTCTTCTCCCCTCCTTTCATTCACCATCTGCCTCTTGATCCTCTTCCCATTTGAGAAAATAATCTTTCTACTTCATATTATTCATTTTTATTTGCTTTTTATTTGCATTTTGGGCTTCTTGTATAAGGAAATTGTGCTATGTTTAAGGATTTGTGTCTGATTTATTTCACTTAACATTATAGCATCAAAGTGCATTGGTTTCTCTAAAATAATTCAAGCCTGTCCTGTATGGCAGAGTAATACGTCACTGTGTGTAAAGGCCACATTTTGTTTATTCATTCATCTGTTGATATATGTCTCTTCCAAGATTTAACTATTATGAATTGTGCTACTATAAACATGGGCATTCCTGGCCTATATCACTGTAATATGTTTCTTTTTACTGTTTTGGGGAAGACATGTAGAAAAGGTACAGTTAAGTCAAGTGGACCTTCTCATTTTAGGTTTTTAAAAGCTCTATACTTATTTCCATAGTGCTTGAATCAATTTACATTTCTATCCATGATATGGAAGGGTTCATTTTCCCTAAAACTTATAAACACTGATATTATTTGATTTCTACCATAGTCATTTGCCATAGTTTGGGGTTTAGCAAGGGGAAAAATACAATAAAGGACACTAAAATATTTTTAATATGAATTACCGAAAGAATCATATACAAAGGGTGAAGAAAATCTGTTCACACACTAAAGACCAAAAAATCTAGTTGATGGCCTTAATCCCATGGTTATGTCTTGAATGTGTCTTTTTGAAGACCTAGAGCCTACAACAATGTCCCTCATGAGTCCACCTGGAGGCCTAGAGCCCATGCCAATGTTTCAGGCAGGCCTATATCACAGATCTGAGTTGGGAAGGCCAAAAGGTCAGTGGTGGAATCTAGAAAGTTTATGCCTATGGGATGAAAGATCTGTGGTAGAAGGCTGAGGATCTGTGTTGGAGCTAGGAAGCAATGCTCAGAGTAAGAATCAGAGCTCCCTTGAAAAATACCACAGTCATCCTTAGCAACAGTAAGGTCTTGTGATCCTCCAGTGATGAGATAAGCCTAGTTCCCATCAGGAAAGCCAGTGCAACAAGCTTCTCTAGGATACTAATCTGTGCACCATTTTCCCCTCCAGATCTAGAAAACAATGCTGAAAGAGAGGACCCTAGTCATTCTCAATGATAATAAGATCCCAAGCTCCCTCAAGAATAACAGCCAAATTCATCAGGAAAGCCAGCTCCCTACAGTCTTCCAAAGTTCCTAAACTTCTCCCTCTCTAGTTCAGCCTTTTAGGTAGATGGCAACAATCCTCAAGTGGGGCTCCTTCACCAAGCACCATGCTGATTCAGTAGATCTGGGTGTTGGGAGTTGACCACAAGTTGTCAATGCACCACACAATTTATTCTGGTATAAGGTGAAATATCAGTGTTGCTTTAATTGACCTTACTCTAAAGACCAGTAATGTTGCATATTTCTTTATGTATTTATTGATCATTTGTTTTACTTAGAAGTGTCTCTTCATTTCCCTTGTCATTTTTTAATTGAGCCTTTCATTTTAGGAGGTCTAATGTTTTGAGAAGTTACGTATAACAGCTATTAGTCCTCTGAGGAATAGCTGGCAAGATTTTTCCCATTCTTTATGTCATGTCTTCCAATAGTTGTTTCTTTTGAAGTTCAGGAGCTTTTCAACTTCATATGATCCTATATATTGATTCTTGATACTTCTTCCTGTGTAAGCAGGGTTCTCTTCAGAAAGTATTGCCTATACATGACTTCAAGTGTTTCGCCTATTTCATTCTACAGAAAATTATTTATGTTTTAGAATTTAGATTGGCATAGCAGTTTGATGTCAGTTTAGTATGCAGTGAGAGATACAAGTCCAGATTCAATCTTCTGCCTGTGGATATCCAGTTTTCCCAGCACCATTTACTAAAAAGGCTATCTTTCCTTTAGTATATTTTTTGTTCCATTTGTCAAACATCAAGTAGTTGAATGCCTTTGAAGTTGTTTCTCCATCCTTTATTTTGTCCTACTGATGAACATCTGTTTTTGTGCTAGTTTCATACTGTTTTCATCAATGAAATTTGTAATATAGGTTCAGAGCCAGGATAGTGATGCCTCCAGCTTTGTTCTTCTTACCCATAGTTGCTTTGCTAATCTGGATCTCTTCTCATTCCATATAATTTTAGGACTATTTTGATGTTCTATGAAGAATGCTGTTAGTATTTTATTTGGGATTGTGTTAAAATAGGATAGCAGTTCAGGAAATATGGTAATTTTTATTATATTTAACCCATCTATCTAATAACGGGATATTTTCTATTTTTCTGATATGAGTGATTTGTAGCACTACATTACATAATCTATATCCTAAACATTTCCCAGTTTACATGTTACAGATTAACTATATTAACTGTTCTGTATTTTCAATTGTCTAAGTTATCTTTGATGAATGGAAGTTTTTACTACCAATATAACTGAGTATTCTAATGTTTTATTTTTAGTTAATAATTTTATATTTTATGAGAATTATTTAACATCCCATGGTTTAATAGACCTTCTCTTAAATTTTAATTTACTTATACTTTTGACTTTTATTATTATGAGCACTGTAATATTTAAAAATGGTATTTGATGCTCAATTTTCAATTTTTTTTAAGAAAAACTATTTTTATGAGTTTTTTCTCCTCTAAAATATTGTTCATTGGTACATTTTAGCTATATATGATTACATTCATTATATAGTGTTTTCACCTGTAGATGATATGATATGATTATTTTCCCACTCCCCTGCCATCCTTTCAACACTTCTTCCTTTCCTTATTTATACAAGTTTTATTTCCATTTTTATTATTTTCTTACAATTTTTTTCTTCCTTCCTTTACCCCCTCTCCCTTCCTAGTTCCTTTTTCCATTTGACATTGTTATTATTTTCTATTTCTTGTTCTCCACTAACAAAGTCTCTTTTCTGGAAATTCAATTTGAATATATAATTTTTTATTATTATTACAAAAACTTATTATTTATAATTACATACTATGCAATAGCATAGCATTCTTCCTCGTAATTGCAACCTAGTATTCAACTCTTAAGCTAAGTGCAAGATACTACTGTGAATTTTGGGCTGCACTGTCTCTATAAATCTGTAGAACAGTGTCGGTCAAACATTTGAAACGCAAGTTTTCCTATCCATGAATATTTCTTCCCAATTACACAGTTATTTTTGTATGTAACATTGAAAGACCAGCATTTACTTACAGCTTTCATTACACAATGTTCTCTGTTCTCTAAGTTGTATTTTTTTCTCCTTCAGCTGAATGTGTTATTAGAAAAACTGAAGATGTTAGAAATCAGTTCTGCAGGTAGGAGTGTGTATACTCCTAATCCAATAGCTCTGCTTTGGATATAAAAATATGAGTAACATAAATGGGAACATGATTTTTTTAAAATGTGCTTTAATAAGCTACAGTTAGAAATGTTAAAAATAAATATATATAACTGTCTTGAATTCAGTTGGTTAAATTTTCTTTACAATTTATTTATGACAATAATATTTTAATTATCTTTTTCTATTGCTTGTTACTATCATATAATCACATTATAGTTTTCTTTTAGCAATGTTTCTAAACTCTATTATAAATTCAGTATTTTTTTAGATCTCTGAAGTTTTCTGTATGCATTCAATTATACACTGTTGAAACAATTCTAAATGTATTTACCCCTTTACATGTTGCATATATTTCTTCTTATTTTTCAGTTCTAATATCTGTTTCTGGCATAAATTGTATAGAATTGGGCACAGAAGATACATTTCCTTTTTTCTTAAATTTAAAGAAAATGCTTTAATCCTTTAATCAAATCTTCATTCAGTATAACATATGGTGTGTGTGTGTGTGTGTGTGTGTGTGTGTGTGTGTGTGTGTGTTTCATGTCATTGAACAGTGACTCATGTATAGGACTCTGTGTGACAACATTTTTATCACATTGTAGCCATGTGGTGTTAATTTTCTCCTTTCCTATCATGTGCTTACTTCATTCTTATCTTCACTTTTTCATATTTAACCTAAATTCTACATGATCTTTTCTTTTCCACTCATCTCATATTTTCCTGAATGACTACATCCTTTACATGATGTGAAAAGCACTCAGTAAAAAGAAGATATGGGAAGACCTAAGTGAACAAAGCTATGAAGAAGTGAATGTCATGTCAATGTGACATATCATAAAAATTTGCTACATAGAGGCTGCCGTCAGATAACCACAGCTGAGGTTCAGCCAAATGAGGAGCATAATTTGCCCTCAAATGAAAAGTCAGAGACTCAAATAAAATAAAACTAGTGACAAGTCAATTGTTAATTAAAGTTCCAGAAGCTTGATTTTAACAAGCAGCTAAATGCTTGTTAAACTCACTAGGGTTCAGTCTACACAGGCCAAGTGATGTGGGGAGGTGGCACAGCATAATTCAGTCAGTAAATTAACATATCCTAGTACAGATTACAGTGCTCAAGGAATGGTCATTAGAAACTGGAAAATGTCTTAGAAGTCATAAATTCAACCTCTCATCTAATGGACAGTATTTTCTTGTATTGTCATGACACACTTAGTGGTGGTTTTGTTATGCAGTTCTAACTTGATAGATGTCACCAAAGATGCTTCCAACAGCATCTGGAAATAATTTCCAATTAAAAAACAGACCATACACGATTTTAAAGCTTCCAAAAAGTTAATTGTCACTCCTCTAGAAGAGATTTACACAGAGCAGGAAGCTCAAAAGAAAAAAATAAAACAATAGAAAAGCAATGTAAAAAAAAAAGTGAAGGTAGGATAATAAAATTTTGGATTAGTGACTGGAGCCATGAGGCTAGCTATAGAGTTTTCACAGGGCAAGGGGAGTTTATTATACCCAAATCAATGCCCAGTTTACTCATCCTGAGTAATTGCTGTAGTGTGCATGAGGTAAGAGCATTACACAGAGCTGGGGGACTCATATATCCACATAAGGTGACATGCAGATTGAACTCAAGCTAAAGACACTAGGTTATGAGAGATAGCCCCTATAAGAGAATATATAAAGAAGATGATTTCACGGACTTCTGAGCTCCAGTTTTTTCATCATTCACTTTCTCATAGGTATGTGTCAACAGTGGATAACCTGCAAGATGGTTTTCTTTATAGACTCCAGGCTTCATCAGCATGAAAAATGTTAACTTTTTCACTTTTTGGGCTCTTTCTGTAGTGTGCTCTGTGGTAAATCAATATCCAATATGTTAAAGTCACATTTTCATCCTAGACAATTCTGTAAATATGGTAATAATTTATGGGTTAAATTATAAGGTGAGAAATTACTAGGCTGTTTCCAGAATGGTTGTATCACTTTAGAAGGGACTTGAGAAGGTGAAGGCATGTCTACAAAGGGTCAGCAAGAGGAATGAATGCTAAGGGGTGTTGGGACCAATCTGTGTACTGTTAGCAGTGGTAGTCATGCACCTGCTCATACTCCTAAAAGCCTGCCATTGTATTAAGTTTCTAAAAATACATCAAAGTCACAGTAATTTTTAGATAAGAGGCTTCCAATATTCTTGGGGAAAAATCACAATTGATTTTCAGAGAATTTAAACTGTTTGCTTCAACATGGATATAAGTGCTATTAATAAATTAGTGACTAAGTAAGAAGGCATTGGTTCCTTTTTCTTACTGCCTTATTTTATATCCATCTATTTTTAATTGAAAGTCTGAATTTTAACTCCTATTTTTCCAGCTGATATTTTCATTCTTAGTTTCAAAAGGGATCATCATGTCATGTTGAACTTACAGACAACACTCATGTAATCATCAAAGAGAGGAAGGCAGTATTTCGATGGAACAGTCTCCACAAATAAGCCATAAAAGAATTTAAATAAAGGTAATAAGTAAAGAAGATAGATTATACTATGAAAATATATTTTTGATACAAGTTATGATGTAAGATCCATAAAAGATAAGTTACCTGTCACTTAGGCTATTTTTATCTCAATATTACATTGTCAGTGTATTGCTAAACCAGCATACCACATCTACTTTGTCCTTTTGGCACTGATTCTAATGCAGGTTGATAAAAACACATGCTGTGTCATATGTTATATGTTATATCTTCCTAATTGGACATTTGTAAGATGCTTAATAATGACTGAAACTCCACTGTGTCTAATATATTATGGAATAAATGTGTCAAAAACCAGTGGCATGCTCCGAAACTTTATTTGAAAAGAGATAAATTGCACAGTACAGAGGCTGTTGTTTGTGCCTGATTTGGGCAGCAATGGGATTCGCGTAACAGATGATGAAAATCTGTACAATTTAGGATACTTTCTTCCATTAGAAAATGAAGTTAAAAAAAATGCTAATCTGATTCCTCTTCTGTAACTCAGGCCTAACGTGACTGCGCATGGAGTTACATTGATGAAAAGGGCAAGTGCCATCATTTGTTGGCCAGAGAGCAGGAGAAAGATTTTCTTAAAAGATCTAATCTGTGACTCCAAATTGCTGCCACATGAGTAATGTCTAAAGAAGAATCTTCTCTGCTTGTGTAGCTATCTGCCAGAGATGTCAGGGTACTAAGGATGGGAAGAACCCACAAGGAAGCTGTGGGAGGCTCTCTAAGACGCCAGTGATGCATGTCATTGCCAGTGGTTTCAATTCTCCTGAAGAAATAGAAACAAAATACACAGTTTAGAAACAAATCTAGATTAAAATATGCAATAAATGTAGTTGTATAATTGTATTTATCTTCTTTATGATTCCCAGATAAGTGTATTTCTATCTTACAATTCAGGGCAGCTCTTATAATCTTACTTTTTCATTCCTTCATCAAATACATACTCAGTGCTTTCAGTGCTTTAAGTGTTGTGCCAGGCTATGAGAAGACACTAAGAAACCATATTTCTACTATTTTTTTTTCTTTTTCTGCCTTCCTCCCTCCCTCTATCCT
>NDGM010894298.1:0-18172 GCA_002564305.1 Octomys mimax
ACCACTGAGCCATCTCACCAGCCCAAAAGTAATTATTTTTGTAAATGTTTTGCCCTGGTCAATACTAAGCGCCAACCCCTTCCAGGGATTCCCACAATCTTGCCTTTCACAAGCCTCGTACTCTGCTTCGTTCACAGCAGCCAGATCAATACCCTGGTTTCTCACAACCCGCAGACGGCTCTGTCCGCTCGGCGGTCCCCATCGGTACAGAAGACTGATGTACAGGGCAGGAGAGCCCGCTCCAGCAAACGCACATCAAATGCAGGCCGAATGCGCATGCGAATGTGCCGCAGCTATAACTGCCCTCAATCCAGTGACCGTAGAAGAAAAAGTATAGCAAGTACACAAACCAACGACAGTCATTTAGCATCATTACCAAGTATTATGTGTTGCCCATAATTTATGAGCTGTGATCAAAATATACAGTGGATTTTTAAGTTAGATTTTATTACAGTAAAAGGTACATTGCTGTCAATCCCCCCAAAATACTCCTCCTTTCTTGGAACATGTTTATCCTGTCATTCTTGCCACTTTCTGAAGCAGTTCTGGAAGTCCTCTTTCATGTCCTTATAAAGTGATCGAAAATATCTGTTTTGCTGGCAAGTGTCATCTGAGACAGGTTCCTAAGAACATCACAGTATGATGTCTCCATCCAGCTAATTCACTGGAGGTGACACCACATGACTTCTGGCTCTTCCACCGACAAAACAACCAGGAAGCGTAACCATTTTGAATCATTTCCTTATATCAAGGCAACCACAAAAATGCAACTAAAGATACTCAGGAAAGGATTTCTAGATCTGTTTCAGAGGGTGACAAGAATGATGAGATTAAGTGCGTGATAACTGGGTGGGAAATACTCTGAGTGGGGTTAATGGCAACGTGTCTTTTACTGTAATATAGTTTTTAAAAATTCAAGTATTCCCATATTTTTAATCATGCCTTGTCATGGCTTGTGTCTAGTTGACCCCCACCCCCTCGAGGCCTCATGCAGTCAAAGGTGGGGCTTTACATAGGTGGATGGATCTAGGATGTATGATGCCTGGATTACATGTGTGATGCTGGGATTAAGGGTGTGTGATTACTGAATTAGTCCACTGATTGGTTTGGGATAGTTCCAAACTATTCCAAAAGGCCTACCCTGGACAGAGTATAAGGGACAGAAAGAAGGCTGCTGTCCACTTGCTCCTTGATGGTTCTTCGCTACTTTGCTGCCTCCTGCCTACATCAGGCTGTTTCTCCTCTGTGATGCCCCTCCCCCATGCTGCTTGGCCTTGCAGCCAGCCACCTAGGAGCTGAACTCTCTGCAAACTGAGCTATCATACACCTCTCTAACTTTAGGTGTTCGGTATTTTGTCTCAGCAATGAGAAAAGTAACTAAGACATACCATGTACCTGCTGTGTTTCCATAAGGCTGACAGTACAGTAGGTTTGTTTACACCAACATCACCTAAACCCATGAGTAATCCTCTCTGATATGTTATGATGACCATGATGTCATAGGTGAGAGGAATTTTCAGCCTCGTTTTATGTTCTTATTTTTAGCTCTATTTCAGTTTTCCGGGACCACCACTACACGTGATCTGTTGAAACACGGTTATGCCACATGTGACTATATAAAAACAGCCAAGAGGCCAGTAAGAGGCAATGTCATGTTAGTGATATTCTGGCACAACCCTGTAACTAGCAAAAGGAATTCTGTGCAAGCAGATGAAGGCCAGACTCCGCCTGAGGATGGTCACTTATTGAACCAACACTGGGTACAGAGCAGAAGGGAACCGAGACCTGAAGCAGCGGAGCCAATTAGGAAGCACTGGCATTGCTCAGGCTGAGGCCACGAAGGCATCAAGTAGAGAGAACAGGAGGAAGAGAAGGCAGAGGCATTAAGGCTGCACACATCTGCAGAGCAGGCATTGGTCCACGGAGGAAATGCTGGGCAGAAAGGCAGTGAGAGGAAGATGCCTGCAGATGCTCAGCTACTCAGTAGGAGGGATGCCAGCCAGGAGGTTGCTCTTGCTGCTGGAGATGTGGGACTCTGGACCCGGGATGGCCCCATGGACTCCCGTCCTAGTTCTGCAGAAAGAGGAGCTTTGGGCAGAAGCCACAGAAATTGTTTTCTCTGGACTATGTGGGACTCAGAATGCGAGTCACACTGTCTGTGCCCAGATGATGAAGTGTGGCCCTGGAGGTCAATGACATTCTCCCTTGCCCACCCAGGGCAGAGGCTGGCCAGCTCAAGGAGGTTGGTGAAGACCGAAGCCCCTGTGGGTCTGGGGGGCACCAACTGGCAAGCCTTTGGAAGAAGCCCCTGGGTCCTTCCAGGGAAGATCCGAGAGTGGCTCTGGGGACAAGACATCCCAGGGGCTAAGGCACAAGCTAGAAGGACCCCAGGGACTCCCAGAGGCACAGGCTGCCAGGCACTGAATTGAGACAATGTGTTTGACCTCAACTGCACCCACTGGCTGGTGAGGCCTGGAAATAATCATGTTGCAAATAGATTCCCATCGCACTTATCACATTTCATGACAACCCACAGTCCACGCCACCGGCTCTGTCCCTAAGCTTCAGGAACATTAAGGAGAGGCATGCACCTTCACGTTCTCAGGATGGAGAACACTGCTCATAGTAGGTGCCTGGACAACACTGGCCTTTAAACAGGTAAAATAGCAAGAGCAATCTCATTACCCAGTCCCCAGACTCTAAAATAAGATGATTATAGAACTTCAGCATTAGAAATAAAAATCAATAATATGCCTCCTGTGGTAACCACGAATCCTGAGGTGACTGCAGGGTCCCGGAAGTGCCTCTCTCCAGGTGCTGCTGGCAAACCTCCTCTGCTTCTCTACTCCTCACAAAACCAATATGATTTTTGAGCTTAATAAAATTGGCTGCTTAACCAAGAATTAGCCATCAAACTGAGAGAGGCTAAAAAGAAAAATTCTTTTCCTTTCCACGCCCTTGAAGACACGTTCATTAACTCTTGAACACAGCAGGTTTAAGAAGCAGCCACACTTGTAGAGGCGCCTACCTTGTAGCTGAAGGTGACCATGCAGCATTGCACAGAAGGAGAAACATAGATGTATTTAAAATAAGAGACAGGGCTCAGGATAGGGCTCGTGGCAGAGTAATTGCCTAGCACACGCAAGGCCCTGGGCTCCATTACCCCGGGGTATCACAAGAGATTACAAAAACAAAAAAGTCGCTTTACTCTTTATGGTGGCGTCTCCTTGTAATCCCAGCCCTCTGGAAGCTGAGGCTGAGGCAGGAGGATCATGAGTATGTGGCCAGCCTAGTGGGCTGAGTAGCAAGTTCAAGGCCAGCCTGGACCACACAGCAAACCCTCAAAAATAAGTAAAATGAGGGTCTGCGAAGAACGAAAGGGGGAGCTGTCTTCCAGAACCCAGCTACAGAAAGGTCACAAGACGTGAACAAGGCTGAAATTAGATCTGCCCAAGCCCCACAAAAGCAAGGCTGGATGGGAGGAGAGAGAGAAGACAGGCCGGAGAGACCGCTCCCTCCCTCAGAAGGTCAGTCGACTGCCCTGAATTAGGAGCACCTGAGTCGCTAACACAACACGAAAGCCATGATGTGATACAAAACCTTTCCAGCTGACAGAGGGTAGGACAATTTCAGTGCCCCTGTCACTGGACACAGAGGCTTCTCCCTGACCAGTGTGCTTGGCAGGGGTCACAACACAGAGTGAGCCCATTAAGTCTCAGCTGCTGCACCGGGTCCCCTGTGATTTACGGTCTCGCTGGAGCCAGAGCATCACCAGTTAGACCACATTTAAACCAGCTGCGGTGAAGACGCTGTATGCCAGGAAGAGGAGGAAGCAGTGAATTAAAGAGGTGTGTGCATTTAGGGCCCAAGACCCACGCTGTCTTTTCTCCACCTGTTCTTCTACAGTTATTTTTCAACTGCTATAACAGAGATCCACATTTAGAGCCCTGTGGTCCTTGGCTACTGCTGCTGTGGATGGGCAGGAGCAGAACAAACCCCAGGCCTGTGGGCCTGCCAGGTTCTTACCCGGTGCATCTTAGGAACTAGAGGAAATTATTTCTAAGGTGAGAAAAACAAAGACTATGCATCATAATGTTTAAAGAATATTAAAACACCCTTTGGGCACTGCAGCTTGAGTTTCTAGTCTTAGCGCTTGAGGGAAAAATCTCCTGCATTTCCAGATACGAAACTATGTGACTTCTGACTCTGAAATGACCTGGTGGTATTTGTACCTGGGATCTGTGTGGTATGGCAAATGGCAGACCTGCCCATCACAGCTACACGGGAAGGTTTGAGAGTAAGTGGTAGGTGCGGTAAGATAAAGACAGGACATGAAAAGCAATCCCAGGTCTCCGTGAGTCTGCCTTAATGCCAGTGTGTCTTAAAATCATGATCTCTCTCTTCCACCCACTGAACATAACTGATCCTTCAAAGGCATTGGCTTCTTATCCATGGAGCCAACATACCATGTAGAGAAAACATTGCAGGGAAAATGCATATGTACTGAATATGTACAAAGAGAGGGAGGAAGCTTCTCTCAGGGAAGTTCCTCTGGGTAGCCTGAGCCAGGACCAGGAAAGTTCATCTATATGCAGGAGCCACCGAGAAGCCTCGTGAAGAGCACAAATGGAAATGTCTACTTGCACACTGAGTTCCATTCCGTTTATGAAGAACCTCTGACAATGGAACAGTGTCAACCCCTTAAAAGGATGAAAGGTACACTGTCCCCAGCCTGCTCCCTCTGCACCCCTACCCGCCTCCTGGGAATGGAAAGGTGAATTAAAATCCAGGTCGAGTGACAGCTCTGTCATTGTGTCCAGGCAGTGCATGGCCTAGAGTGAGGAAAGATAGAGTTGTGATCTCCCTTCACCCACCCACCCTAACCTAGAGTTCAATGAAGTAGAATGAGAGCAGTAAGAGCCTCTTAGTTCCTTGTTGCAGGGACTCCTACAGCAGACCAGATACCAGCCACAGCAGCCAGGCCAACTGCGCTAGTTCTCCTATGGGTTGCAGTGGTTATGTCTCCACTTTCACCACAGTTACTTACAGACTCCAGTGGACACCCATTTGTTCCTTACTCCTCCAAGCAGAGGGAGGAGCCGTGGGAAGAGAGTTCCAGCCACAGAACCAGTGGAAGAGTTAAAGAACCACCATAGATCCTGTCCCTGGGATGATTTGTTGTCCCACTCCGATTGGGACGGTGTAGAAACACCCAGTGTTACGCTTTAGCTGATGGGTCCACTTAAAGCTGCAAGAAAAACAGGGATTTGACCTTGGCTTTGAAGGAGGAGGCAAACTGGCACATCTGAATGAAGGAAGGACATGCCACACTAAGGCCTCCAGGGACAGAAATAGAAAGAATAAATTGTACATTTCCAGGAATGAAGGCCACTTAGAGGGCTGTGGGTTAGGTTAATGGTAGAGTGCTTGCCTAGGATGCATGAGGACCTGGGCTCTACTGTTAGCCTTGCACACACATGGAGGGAGGGAGGGAGGGAGGGAGAGAAGAAGGGAGGGAGGGAGGGAGGGATGGACGGTTGGACAGATGGATGGACAGACAGACAGACAGAAATCAGACACTGTTATGGCTTATATCCAGATGTTCCCCCACAAAATCCTCCCAAACACTTTGGGAGTGATTGGATCATGGCTGTGTGACAGTAAATTATTCCATTGGTCAGTTTAGCACAGTTTTAGGTGTGGATGATGGACCGACTTTGAGACAGGATCTCACTAAATACATTCACTCTTCCAAAAGGCTTGTAGCCTGGACGAATAAAAAGGAAAAGAAAGAAGTCCCGCTGCTTCCTGCTTGCCATGCCACAGACTGCTGCTCCTCTGCCATGCTGTCCTGCCTCAGAGCCAACTAACTGCAGAGTGAAACCTCTACAATCTGTAAGCTAAACTAAATCTCTCCTCCTTTAATTTGTGGGTGGTAGGTATTTTGTCCCAGCAACAATGAAGTAACTAAAACAATCGCAGATACATGTAAGCATCTATGTAAGGGTTTTGCTTTCCCTCTTGCACTTTTCCATACTTCACATCACCTCAGGGTCAGAGCCTTCTCTCTACAAATATTTCCCCCACTCCACCTCTCTGGAGTTCCTTCATCATAAACTTAAAAAAAAAGAAAACATTAAAGTTCTTAAGCTATTACGAAGCAATGAAATTACACTTGCCTGCTCCTGCTGAATACCTAGAACTGGCCTAGCCAGTTACATGTTCTAATTTTAAATTCCCTGCCACCCTTACCCACATTTTCCTCCTTCCTCCTGTGGCTTTTGTTTTCCTGTATTATGGAAGCCATCGAGGAATGCAAGTCTTGACAAGGGTGGGTGGAGGGGCAGAAGGAGCACCAGGGCTCCCTGTCCAAAGCCAGTCCCCTCTCTGGGATGAGGCAGGCTCTGGAGGCTGAAGAAACATGGGCAGGAGCCACCGTCAGTGTCCTGGTTAAAGCATGGTTGGAGATCCAGCATCAGGGTCACTTGGGCAGCGTCTCAGCCCCAGCCTGAAGGATGGACCCATAATACACATTTGAATGACATCTTGGGTGATGATTTAGAGCTATGTCACCAAAATGACCTGATACCTGGATATTATCTAAAATGTCTAGTGGATAGCTGACAAGCACTGCACATTAGAGGGTCAAGTTGCCTATGTTATCTCCTTTAATCTGCGAGGTAACCTGCATAGGCTTTTTGATCTTCTCTTGATAGAAGGTAGTGGGATTTCCAATATGACAACAAAATACCTTGAAAAGTAAAAAGATGAAAAGTTTAGTCCAGTACATAGTTTTAGAGGTTTCAATCCGTGGCCAACTGGCCCAAGTGTTTTTGGCCTGTGACAACAGAATCTACCACACTGGGAGAGTATGGCAGAGGAGGCTGTTCACCTCATGTTTGCCAGGAAATAAAAAGGAAGAGGCTGGGGTGCCAAAGTCCCCTCCAAAGCCACCTCCCCCAGTGACCTAGTTTCCTCCCGCTGGGCCCTGCTTTCTAAGGGGTCTACCATCTCTCATAACACCACGAGCCTTAAGCTTGTGGGCCTTCAGAGAACATTTAATATCCAGACCACAACAGATTTTTTTTAAATCTGTGACTCACAGAGGCAAAATAATTTGCCCAAGACTGCATAGCGAACCATGGAGGTGAACCTAATCTGGCTGATTTCAAAGGTCATGTCTTTTCCACTGCATACCTGAAGTCAACACAGAGTGAAGGAAATGGAAATTGAACCACAGGCCCTGTGGGCACAGTGGGGAGACTGGCAGCGAGGCTGGCATTCCGGCATCTGTCTGCAGGTTACAAGCACAGAGTAGACTAGGAGCTACAAGCAAGGGTCCCTTTATGAAGGCACGGGAGGACTGGTATGCACAAGACTGCATACAGTTCTTAGTGGTCTACAGGCATCCCAGGGACAAAGCCACGCAACTCTGCATTGAGGAAGGCAGCATTCCAGCAGCCAGTGCCGCAGGCAGGCCTGGGCTGCATAGCAGAGCATCACATCAGAGTCCCCTAAATCCTACCTGCCCACAGTCACATGTACCTGGGAGAGGAGGCAGCCATGGCCAGAGCTCCCGAGGGCAGGTCTGAGAAGATGTGGAGGAAGGTCACTGCTGTGCTGCACAGTGGGGGATCAGCAATGTCACTGGGCTTTTGCCACATGGAGGGGGGCAGTCCTGGCATCTTCCTGGAGGCGGGCAGTGGCTTCAGTGCTCTATTAGGAGTGAGCCCAGGTGCGGGGAGGTCCACCCCAACACAGGCCCGTGGAGCCAAAGAGCCTCCTGACTCACTGCAAATGGGCCATCCCTCTCTGTTGCCCAGCGAGGTCTCCTCCTGTACCTGCCTGTTGTTAAGAAAATCCTCTTTGAAAACTGCTTCTTCATTTCTGAGAGGCACCTAGAAAGCAACAGAGGGGTGGTAGGAAGCCACGTGAGAGCCATTTGGCAAAGCCTCTCAGAGCTCCTTTTCTATTTTGCTGTTTTGCAGGCTCTGAGTCTGCCCTGAGATTCCCACAATCAAGCAAGGATCCTGTTTCTTAACATTTCGCAAATCTTCCTTGCAAATGCCAGGCGGCACGCCTAGGGCAGAGCCATTGACTTTCTGAGCTCTGTTTTCTAAAGCACAGATTGCAACAGCTCCAAGCTGGTTGTCCCTGTCTAATCTGTCCTTCACATGGTTTCCAAATTCATCTTCTGAAATCAAGGTTTTCACCCTGTTACTGCCTTGCCTAAGGGACCCTAGGGCTGGCAGGATCGAATCCAAACTGCATGTGCACTTACGGCCCTCCGCAGCCAGTGCTCACCCAGGGAAGAGCTCAGCCTGTCCAGCTCCTTTGTGCCCCTGAGCTTTCCTACTGTACCAGCTATGCTGTCTCAGAAAAGCAAAACCTACACCCTGGTGAAACCAAGCCAAGGCCAAAGTCATATTGCAACAGATGCAGGAACCAGGTGCCCTCTGCCCAGCTATGGGTGCTACATGGACGGGGAAGTGGTGTGCTGGTAAATATTTAACAACTGGCTCTCACGGACAAAAATGTGCACATATGTATATAGACACAGGTTTATTGTACACTTTACTGTTCTGCCATAAACACAATCTGGTAAATTCCATATAGCCAACTGACTCTCATATACACTGCTATTGATTTCTGTCAAACTCTATCTGTAGCCAACCTATGGCGGCGACTGATAAACAAGCGTAGTTTTGATATGGCTGTTGATTGATGCCTTCATGTATGTAAACAAGAGGAAAACAAAACAACGAAGATCTATATCAAAACTGCACTTACTTCGATGGCAGAGGGAAATCCTTTGCAGAATTAGAGACCAGTTTTCAAACGCTGGGAGATTTATTTGCTCCTATTTTTGTGGTATTTGCAAGGCAGTGGCTACAGCCAGGCACACTTTCATATTTTATCTCTATTTTTCACATTTTTTCAATTGTTTTCTTGGACCAAGAATAAGGTTGAACTCTAAGGAGAGAGTGAACACTGTTAACTGTGTGAGCTATCGTAGTCTGTCGCAAGCGCTCAACTTTGCCACTGCAGTGTGAAATCAGCCCCAGACGTCACTTAAATGAAAGAACGTTGTAGCTGTGTTCCAATAAAACTTTTATGAAAATAGGCAGGAGCCCAGATTTAGATCACAAGTGATAGTTTACCAGCTTCTTGTCTAGACAATCAACAAAACACTAAATCAAGTCCTGATGTGTAGCATTTGTTTACACATCAGCCACCATGGCTATTTCAAGCCATCAGCAATAAATCACTTGACCATGAGTGACAGGCTGTGATGTACCCCAGCCCATGGGACAATACAGCCTTTCCACCTAGAGGGACTTTGTGGGGCTGCCATCCCGAAACACCACAAGCTGTGGGCAAGTTGGTCCTGTGCCTGTTGCCAAGCTTTTGGTGGTCAGCGGGTGACATGCAGTGACTCTCAGGGCTGCCAACCACCCTGGTCCCGGCTGTTGTCCTCACCAGTGCTTATCTCTGTATGTCTCGCTCTGCCCCCAGACTTCTCCTGTATATAACCAGAAGTGCTGGGTTAGGAGCCCACCCTAATGACCTCATCTGAATGAATTACGTCTGCAACAATCCTGTTTCCCAATGAGGTTACATTCTGAGGTACAGAGGTTATGACTTCAAACATGAATTTGTCATGGGAAGGGCACAATTCAATCCCTAAGGCAATTTATTGGCTCTAGTAGTTGATAAATAACTTTTAGGAAAAAAAAGAGTAAAATAAATAACTTCTAGAGCAAAAATAATACAAAAATTGAGCAAAACATTCAGGATCTAATGACTTTCAAGTATCTATTATTTTAATCCTACTTATTTAATGTTTTATTAACCAACTATATCACCACAGAACTATATACAGTTATAATTATATAACTATAATCATCTATCATTCTATGCATATATCTATATTGTAACAAAGCACCTGTAACAATGAACATATAAAGTAAAAAGGTTTACTTTAGCTCACAGTGTTAGAGGTTCCTGTCTAAGATTGATGGATGACACTGTTCCAAGTCTATGATGAGGCACCACATCAGCTCAGGGGACATGGCAGAGCAGTACATTTCACCTCATGGCTGGGAAGCAAAGAGGGAGAGGAAAAACCTGAGGTCTCACAATCCCCTTGGAAAACACTCCCCTTCCCATGACCTCAGGACCTCCCACCAGGCTCCACCTCTTAAGGAGTTTCTCCCTCCCCATAGCACCACACTGGGGGCCAAGCCTTTATCCTATGGGCCTTTGGGAGATACTTGTGCAAATCATAGCAGGTGGTAAGCTCATATAAGACTTACAAAGTTTAATTTATAATAATAGGTGCATTTAACAATTCATTACAGAATTCCTGAAAATTTGTCAATTGACTTTGCTAAGTGAAAATGAGCTGGTTCTAGTCTGTCACAGACTAGAAGGGATTGGCTATGGCAAAGGTCCCCCGGTGAGTAACCTTCCCTCCAAAGGCTAGAACAAGGACAACCGACCCATAGTCCTAAATTCTCCCCCTCCTTGGAGAACCCTACGAGACACAGTGGCCAGTTTCAGATTACAGTCGCTCTCTCTACTCTCAAGCCTCTTCAGTCACCTGCAAGTCCCAGCCTCCTTACTGGGCCAAACCTAATTCCATTGCTCCAAGAGATGACACGTGGTCATTCATTCCTTCTCTCTCCCGACCCTTCCTTCAGTTCCTCTTTCTCTCCCCGACTTCTAACTGAATCTGAGTCTACAAAGTCTCACTAGGTTGCCCAGACTAAGTGCAAACTCTTGATCTTCCTGCCTCAGCCTCCCATAATCCTGAGATTACAGGCATGTGTCACCATACCCAGCTAAGTGATTTTGTGTAAGCAGGGACCTAGCAAGCTTCACATCAGGTTCCACTCTTACCCACTGTTCTGTGGTGCTCAGACAAAGACCATCAAGAAGTTTAGATGTCCTGATAGCTTCTGTGACCCAGCCAGTTCACAGGAATCTTCCCTTTGCTGAATTCCTACAGAATCTTTTCACCCATGATATCGCTGCCCTTGAGTTGATGTTGCTTGCTTCCATACTTAACTCGTAAAATGTTTGTGAAGAGAGACTATGTGCTTTCTTGTCTCCGCCCCAGCCTCCTAGCTCAGTCTCACCCAATAAAAGACACTTAATAAATCCCCATTCCATCCAAGCATAATGGTGTACACCAGTAATACTGGCTACCTGGGAGGGTGAGGAAGGAGATGGAGCATTAAAGGACAGAATGGGTAATTGAGAGACCTTTTCTCAGGAACAAATAAAATGGGCTGAGAATGTAGCTCAATGGACGAGTGTTTGCCTAGCATCTGGGAGGCCTTAAGTTCAATACCCTCATATTGCAAAATAACAGTTGGTTAATTTTACTTACACAGAGAATAGCCAACAGTCAAGACATTTTCATTTGAGGTCCAGAGTAGGAAAAAGGAGGGCTCACTTTGAAGAAGGTAGAAAAGAAACTCTAGGACAGTGATCATTTCTCTTCAGAAGCTTACCACATCTGAAAGGAAAGAGAATCCCAGACTAAGGGAAGATTTCAGCAAGTGTGTCTGCTCTGGGTCTCCCCACAGTACCCTTGGGAATGTGCCCAAGATGGAGGCCATGGACAGCAGCCCTTGACATACGGGTGTTAGTTAACCTACTGCTGTCTATCATAACTAGTATATTCCAAGTTCTTAGCAGCTTTGTGGTAGTGGTTAAATTGTTACACCCAACTGAACTCAATTAGTGTGGTGTTGGGTATGGGAGGCCTACCTGAGGATTGCTGCCAGCAGCATTTGAGGCAGAACTGGAGAAGAGCTGGTGGAGGCTGCTGGGAGCTGGTAGAAGCTTCTGGGGAGCTGTTGGAAGCTGCGGGTTCTCTTGGGTATTCTGCTGGGGAACATTGTCATGCTAGCTTTCCTAGTGAACTAGTCTGTTCTGATGAAAAGAGGAGCTCAGAACTTTGCTGTCATTCAAGATGGCTACACTTCGTCTTGAGGGAGCTCTGATCCTCATTTTGAGCCATTTCTGGCTCTGGAGGGGAAGATGGTGCACAATTCAGGTTCCTGAAGACACTTGTCACATTGGCTTTCCTGATGGGAACTCAGCTGTCCTCATCTTTGGAGGACCTCGGGACCTCGACATTGCTGAGGGTGGCTGTGGTACTTTTCAGGAGAGCTCTGGTTTTTACTTTGAGTGTTGCTTCCGGGCTCCCATTCAGACCCCTCAGCCTGCCAGCACAGATCCTTCATCTTGCTGGTACAGAGTGTCTAGCTTATACCTCTGATCTGTGGGCCTTCCCAGCACAGACAGATCCATGAAACAGGGCTCCATGAGACACTGTTGTGGGCTCCAGGCCTCCAGACGGACTTGTGGGATCATTATTATGGGCTCTTGCTCTTCAGCTGAACACAGACAGGACATTTTTGAGAATCTAGCCTTCATCTAGACTCTTCGGTCTTTAGTGTATAGACAGACTTTCTGTACTCTCTTTGTGTATGATTCTTTGGATGATTATTAGAAAATAATTCAGTAAACTATGTGCCCTGTATTAACTTGCTCCCCTTTCAAAACCTAAAACTTAGTCCTCCTTGAAGCAGAATCATTTAATTTTGCACACAGCAATGATAGAAGGTAGGAGGGAGGGAAATGGAGGACGGAAAATCCAATTTGCACAACCAGCTGTGGGCAGCTGACAGAGGCTGGCCCTTCCCTGAAAAGTGACATTAGCTAACACATGTAGAGTCACATAGGGGTCAGGCTTGGGAATGGTTCTCTTACTTATACCCATATTCCACTGGTTGGGTCTCAGTCTCGTGGCCTCCCTCCTTGCTGCTCACCACCAAGCTAGATGGCTGGGAAACCACCAACTGTCCTATGAAATGCAAGTCATCAAAGGGCAACTGCCCTCTTTGCCACTTCCCAGCTCCAAGAAAAACCCAGAAATGTGGTTTCTTGGCTTCAGCTCTTCCTCCATTCCTTAGAAAGATCCACAGCAATTCGCCAAGACAATCTATGCTACTATGTAAAGCAATTATTTCTTTTGTTCAGTAAGCCCTTATGCCTAGACTCAGGACCTTAAAATCCTTGCCATTTCTTCCATTGTATAGGTCCTGTTCTGTCCATCTTGGCCCCAAATCATGTAACTTTGTTGTGTCTGCATATCATATAGCTTAAAGATTTTCCATATAAATAAGCACCCCCCAGAACCTCCCACAAGGAGAGGTCAGTAGGATAGCTTCATCGACTATGCTGTATAGAATTTGGTTTGGACACCCTCCAAAAGGGGTATTTAAATCCCAGCAAAGTTGGAAATCATTCATGAAATTGTTCTAAGTATGAGAAGAAGCTTATGAACTAGAAAGGGTCAATTATTAAATGAGAATGGTCTTGATAGCTTACATTCCTTTCAAACCCAAGAGAGTCCAGGTCCTAATCCCATGTGGTTGAGGCAACTGTCAGTCACCCTGTTCAAGCCCTAAATAATCACACTGTCACATGGGCTTTTCCCTTCAGATGGTTCTCAACTGTAGAAAGCCAGAAACAAACCACCTAAAATTGGTGGTGGTTTGGGAGTTGTGGTAGGCATAATCCTTAATGACTTCTTAAGAAACCCATTCTGCAGACTGACAGGAATGCCAAAAGCCACAGGAAATTTAACAGCATACTTCAAGCTTCAGTATCTCCAACAGAGAATCTGACACTCAATTTTTATTTTCTGGATGAGGACAAAAATTTGACTCGCTGTTTGCAAATAGCCCGGAAATCTACTGGAAGCAGTCATTTGACTTCAAAACATTCACCAGTAAGAGTTACCAGCAGTGCTACACTCTGAAATTTTTTCTTGTTTATGAACCATGAAATGAGAATTAGAAAAACAGCTAAAGTGGGGTGAACACATCAATAGATTCCCCAAAAAATGCCAAGCTAGAAGATAAAAGACTCTGAGCATAACTCAGACTGATATTTTAAATGAGAGGAGAGAGATAATAAAAATACTAAACTTAAAACAGCCTCCATATGTGGAGCTGAACTGGGACAACTGTTGTGCCAAAGGAGATGAAAAATAAAAATAAATATTCTCACACCCCCTCTAAGAGAAAAATTTTTACATGATGTGGAGAATGTTGGGCCTAAGAAACTTTAACCTTGAGGGTTAGCAGCTTGAATATGTTCAAATTAATTTTATAGGACAAGGAGAAAAGGAATGAAATAGAATGAGGGTGATGTGGTTTAATAGCAAAAAGATATCAATTTTAAAGCAGTTATGTTTATAAAGGTCAGGGGAGTACCCACAACCTGTCAGAGAAAATGGGTCCTCCTCCAGGAAAGTAAAAGTTAGATACCCATTAGCTGAACGGCACGAACACACTCAACGGAGGCCATTGGGTGGGCAACAAACGGCCTCCCCTCTGCCCCAGCAAGATGCCCCAAGTAAAGCAATCGCTTTGGGTGTCTAGAATGATGATGAAATGTACGGCACCCTACTATGGCTTTACACAGATGAAGCTCTCAGAAGAAAACCTAAGGGGAAAATCCAAGCCAAGCAACTTAATATTCAGTCTATGTTTAAAAAATAAAATAAAACAAGAATAAGCTCCGTACTCCAAAGTGTGCATCTGGGACAATTTATATTGGGAACGCCAGGTTTTAATGGAAACTGCAAATGTTGTTAGCTGCAGAGCAGCCAGCAAGTCTCACTCTAGCAAGGGTCACACAGCCACACGCACCCCACCCCCGTCCTCTAGGGGTTCGTGGATGAGAACTCTCTGGGACACTGCAGCCTCAATTGAACTGACTAAAGAGAATTTATTTCAAAGAAGAGAGGGTTTATCATAGGTAACCAACCCCCAGAAGTATGAAAAAAAAAAAATAGCTGCTTTTTCTAAGCCCTGAAACTACCCAGGTTTTGACTGGAGTATGGCATAGACCTCTTGTCTCACCGGACAAATGTCCAGTGAGCACAGTAACAATTCAACCTTTCACACATCTGTCCCTTTCTCATCATTACGTTCCATTTTTTCTAAATATAAAGACTGATTCATGAAGTTAATATTGCTTGTTCAGCATGTGGCTGACAACCTGGCCTGCTTCTATTCACTGGAATCCTGCTTGGTGCTAGCTTAGGTGTTTCATATATCGTTTCCAATTCTCATAACCCACGTGTCCCAGACTTTTCCAAACAGAGAGCAAAAGAGAAGACAAATTTATAGTCAAACACTCACATTGCAGTCCTCCGGGCTGTGTTTACACTCTCCAGTTGTTCTTCTCTCCAAATATTTCTGAAAATCTTCTGCCATGAACCCTAAGGACGTTATTATAAGGACTTGCTCCTCCATTGGCCAGGATAAGTTTCCCAGGCCTCCTCATTTGTGTCTTTCCAGGAGTCATCAAAAAGGGAAGGGCTCTAAACTGGAAACTGCCCCACTACCTACCACAGTGATACTTTTCCTCATGGAATACCATACCTCATAAGGAGCGGATGACACCTACCTGCAACAACAGGGGACAAAAATCACAAACATGGAGCCATGCAGGAGAAGTAAGACACAAAGGCAGATATGAGAGTTGTTCTGTTTATAAACATGGAGCCATGCAGGAGAAGTAAGACACAAAGGCAGATATGAGAGTGTTCTGTCCCAAGGCTTGGGATATTATTATGACAGGAAATGGGGTGCTGGCTACACTTTGGTTTTTGATCTTGCTGATGAGTTGAGTTCAGTGTAGCAATGTTCATGGGACGGATATGTACAGCTTGCACATTTTCCTCTTCATTTGTTAGGCTCTGGTACAGAAGTCTCACAAGGTAGGGAAAGGGGAGGTATCACCCCAGCGTCCAGCCACAGTGCTTGGCACTAAGCATCCGCAGTCCCTCACCATACTCACTAATGCTCGAGTCTACACAGCTTCCTTCCAGGCTCCACACTACATCAGAACCACCGTGCAACCCCTGAACGCAGGCGCGCGCTGTCCTGTGCCATCTCCACCGGTGTGTTCTGGAAGCCTCACATTCTTCGTCTGCCTGGTGTATCTCCTAGACTTTCTCTCCCTCCATATAGAGAAGCCCCTTTATCCTGGGGCCCCAGTGTTTTTGATACAAACACTGGGGCCTCTGTGCTACGGTGACTTCAGTTTTATTGCCCCGCTCTCCGAGAAAGCTTTCCCCAAGAGAGTTTATTAAGTTTCCAGTAATAAAGAGCTCTATTTTCACCCTCACTTCTCCTGCCCAGGGTGTGTTAGTGCTTTACTCCGGCAGCAGTGGCTTCAATTAGAGCCAGATGGCATAATGAAGAGCATGGCTCCAGACTGCCCGCCCCCGATTGCCACTCTACCACTTACTGGCCACGTGGCCTCACTCAGTTCCTAACTCAAGAAATGGCCTTCTTCATGAGGACTGGAAAGATTAAAAGTGTAATACATGTTAGTTTGGCCTCTCGTAGGAATTCAGCCCATCTCAGCAACAAGAACCATGTGTCCTTTACCTGTGACCTGAATGCCATTGTTTTCCTGGCCCTGCTGCACATCAGCCACTCTATCTGAAACCTGGTGGTGGGCGGAGTGCATGTTCGATCCCAGTAAACTCCTGGGCCTCATATAATGAGAAGACTAGGTCTCTATACATCCCCTCATAGTCCATACCTTTCAGAGGTTTAGACAAAGTGCATAGACAACCCCCTAGAGTAGGTCGCCACCTCTGAATGTAGTCACAGCCATGTCTTAGGCCTGAGCTGGCCAACATACTATCAAACTGCCCTGTGAGGAGGGGACGTAACTCTCACATGGAGTGGATAAGCACCTGACCCAAGCCATCATGGAAGGTTAAGTAGCTGAGCTAGACTGCAGGCCCTTCCCACAAGGCCTCTGTACCTTCTTGGGTAAATAAGGTGGGTAAGGATACACCTTGATATTTTTATTTGCTAGAAATTGCTACAAATGTTTGGATCAATTCAGACATTAAGACAGCCACAGCAAAGCCCTCACAAAAGAGGACTTCCAGTCCTGCTTCAGAATTTGGCAAAGAGATGGGGAGAGTGTGTTTGAACCAAGGAGGAATATCTTGAGGAAGATTACTAGTAATGTGTCTTTTACTGTAATGATTTTTCAAAGTGTAAACATTTATCCTACCTTTTGATCACATCTTGCATCAAGATATATGTAATTCATTAATGAGGGATCAAAAGAATAGTAAAGTTGTTTCAGAGGAGAATTTAAAGAATGGAGGCTTACAAAGTCAATCAAAACAAATATGCCAAAATGAGTTCCCTGAGCCAGAGATCAAACTGACCAGTGACCTACAGAGTAATAAAACCATAAACACGAGAGGCTTTCTTTTGTACCACTCAGAAGCCATTTCTATCTCTGATGAATGGGGGCTGAGGAGACGGCTCAGTAGAATAACCACTTGCCTGACAAGTGCAAGGGACTAAGTTCAGCCCCCGGTTCCACCAAAAAAAGAAAAGAAAAAAACCTGCTTACTATCTCTGATGAATGAAAGTCACTAAGTCAACGTGTCACTTCATGGTATCTGAGCCCTAATAGTAAAAACTTGTATTCTCTAAAGAATTAACCCTAGGTAAGCATGGCAAACAAGACCCCTGGATGGCTCTGAAAGTTTTAGTTCATTTTTTCCTAGAATTGTTGTGGTCTGAATGTCTCTCAAAATTCACATGTTGAAACTTAACTGGCAGTGTGTTAGGACTAACAGGCAGGGCCTTAGACAGATGACTGAGTCATGAGGACAGAGGTGAGCCCTTTGTCTAAGCTCTCCTGCCCCTCTTCCTTTCCCCTTGTGAGGACACAACGTGTCCCCTCTGGTAGATGAAAGAAATCCCCTTGACAGCAGAACCTGGGCCTCATGTGACACCAAACCACCTAGTCCTTGCCAGTGTCCAGAAGACTGAAAATTAAATTTCTTTTTCTTTTTCTTTTTTTTTTTTTTTTTTTTTTTTTTGTATTTAGGACAGGTCTACAGGGTCTTGCCGCATAGATCGGACTCATAGTGATCCTCCTGTTTACAGCCTCCCAAGTGCTGTGATTACAGGCACACACACCACACCCAGTCTCATTCGCCATCTCAGCAGGCCCCAGGGGCGGGGCCAGCATGGCAGGCCTGGGGATCAAACTCCCAGCCCCTGTGTCTGCCTAAGCAGGCGCTTTAATCTGCTGA
>NDGM010894314.1:0-11247 GCA_002564305.1 Octomys mimax
TAGACTGCTGCGCTCCCATTTTTAGCTGTGCAATTTTAGACAAATGACTTCAGTCCCAAGGCTTGAGTTTCATCAGCTGTAAAACAGGGTTAATCATGAAGATTAAATGAGAATAGACTGGTGTACCTGTGCTTAGAAGACACTTGCTTAGCCAGGCATGGTGTCACACACCTGTCATCCCAGCACTCTGTGAAGCTGAGGCAGGAGGATCACAAATTTAAGTCTAACCTGGGGAATTTAGTGACTTAGTGAGACTCTATGTGAAAATATTTTTAAAAATTAAAAGACTGGGGATTTAGTTCGGTGCAAAGTCCCAGGGTTCAAATCTTGGTACTATGCCCTCATACCCATAAAGGCAGTCACTGATGGCCATGCCTCTCTTCCCTTTAAAGGTGTTTAAGTTTAGCCAGACATGGTGACACAGATCTGTAATCCCAGCACTCCGGGAAGCTGAGGCGGGAGAAGAATTGCAATTTTGAGCCCACATGGGCAATTTCGTGACTTAGAGAAACACAGTCTCAAAATTAAAAGTGAAGAAAAAGCTGAGGATGTAGCTCAGTGTGAAAGCTCTGCATTCGATGCCCAGTACAAATAAAAAACAAAACAACAAAATAGCATTTAATTGACAGAGAGTGGGGGAGCCTCCTCAGGCATGGGAGATGGAGTATGCGAAAGGGGGAGGCTGGAGCGCACCTCACACGTGTGTGGGCCTCACATACACAGGGGCACTTTGAGGAGGACCAGGGCCTGAATCTAGAAATGATGAGGCTTTTTTACTGGCTCTTCCTGCCTGCCTGGCATCCATAGCGACCACCATGGCCACACAGCTTGAGTCCTGGGGCCATAGACTATCCCCTGAAGGCCCCCAGGTTGGTGTGGTGCAGATAAGAAAACTGAGCCTCAAAGGTAAGAGAGCACCCCTCCAGCCTGGCCCCACTCTGCCCTCTCAGGCCTGTACTTTAAACTAGGGACAGCAGGACAGCAGGGACAAGGCCAGTAGGGAGGGGTGAAATAACCAGGATGGGCTTGGGGGCAGCATGAAGGCCAGCAGGCCCATGTCACCTGGGCTTTCAGGATGGGGGTTAGACACCCTCATGCCCAGGCCAGGGACACTGGCCTTGCTAACTCTGAGGCTTGCGGGGGAAAGGGAACAGCAGACACTGTCGTCTTCTGAGCTGTGGTGGGCCTCACCAGGTGCTAAGTGCTCATGGATCCCCGGCATTTATTCCTCATAACCTTGAGGAAGATCCAGTGGTCCCTGGCTCAGGAATGAGGGAGCCGCAGCTTGAGGGGCTGCTTGTCTAAAGCTGCACAGCTGCAGAGAGTGGGGAGTGGACTGAGTCATCCATGCTGGTCCTGTCCTCCTCCCCCTACAACCTGAGCTCTTCTTGCTCTGACACTGTCTGGAGAAGGTGTTCCTCTGTGAGCTCTCCTAGCCCATCTTCAGCAGTCCCCCCATGGGCATGTGCAGGGCGGGGGGCTTCCTGGGATTGGCCCCTTCGCTGGTAGTCATCCATGTCTCAAGTTCCAAGAGTGTCAAGCTCTGAGGGGCAGAGATGTTGGAGTCCTGCCAGGCAGTTAGGATAAGAAAATGCGAGGACCTGGGGCTCCTGCATTCTGGGGATCCCAGGCTATCAAATTCATAGAATATAAGAAGCACAGACTGAGTAATAGGGCATTTTAATGGCTATTAAAGCCACAATGGAACAAGGTGGCTTGGCGAGGTTGCTGAAATTTCTCAGGGCTTTCTCTGGTCTGTGCCAGCTCCTCAAGATGGTGTTTGGGGTTAGCTTACCTGAGCACCTTGGCCCCACTTGTTGACCTGGGGTGAGCTGAGAACCAAGAGCCTCTTCCTACAGCTTCCCAGGGCTGGAAAGGCTATTAGGGTTGCTCCTTAAACTGCGATTTCCTCTCCTCCTGTCTCCCTCTCTGCTTTCCATGGGAATTTGTGGCTCAGGACAATCAGGGTTGAGAGGATGGTGCTGTGGAGAAGTCAGTGCCAGGCAGAGCTACCTCAGTGGGAAGGAGCTGCCTGGGAAGAGGGTGAGCTCCCCGTGCCCGGCAATGTGCAAGCAGGGACTGAATGGCCAGTCAGAGTGACTTCAGAAAGGGGCTTAGATGGGGGAGAGAAGGCAGTCTGGAGGCCCCTTTCCTGTGACAGCTGGGCTGTGTGATTGGCTCAGATGGCCCCACTTTCTAAGCATCCCTGAGCCCCATAGAAGAGGTTGTCACACTGGGCTTTGCCATGCCCTAACAGGGCCTCCCCCTGCTGCTTTCTGTGCCTGGCCCCATTCTGGGCACGGGCAGATGGAGCTGAATCAGATCTGGCTCTGCCTAGAGTACCAGTCTGATGAGGGAAGAATATGAATATATATATATATATATATATATATATATATATATCCAATATACACAATTATGAATTATGTCCCACAAAAGAAGGCAGATCAGGCAGGAAGGAAGGTTTTACAACTGATTTCTGGATGTGTTTTTGAGCAGTTCTTCTAGGTCAAGACTTCTAGAGCTGGAGACAAAGCAATGAGTAAGACAGAAAAGTGCTATGCCCAGGAGCTGACAGCATAGTGGGAAGACTGAGTACTCCAGAGCGACAAGATGTGCTGGGGGCGTGGAGTGTGGCCGGAAGGCAGTGTGGGTGTGCTGAGGGTGGCACTGCCTTGCCCAGGCTTAAGGGCCTGCAGAGTTTCCTGGCTGGGACCAGGGCTCCCACTGTGTCCTGTGGGCAGCAGGGAGCCACAAGAGTGGGTGTGAGGCAGAGGCAGAGCTGGACATGGAGAGGTGACTCCAGAGAGGACAGCAGGAGGAAGAGGAGGAGGAGGAGGAGGAGGAGGAGGAGGAGGAGGAGGAGGTGGTACTGGAGCTGTGTGCCTACTTGTGCCTGTGTGTCAGAGCTGTGGGGTCTTATGTAGGAGTGTGTATTTGTGTACCGGTGTGTGTGTGTGTGTGTGTGGGCGCACAGGGGTGTTGAGAGTATGTGTACAGGTGGCATACAGGGGTGTGTGTGTGTGTGTGTGTGTGTGTGTGTCTGTGTCTGTGTGAGGTCTAGGGCAGCCTTGTACAAAGGAAGGATCTTGGGGTTTGTGGATGATTAAGAGCCGATATTTATGCCTAAGGTGTGCCAAGCCCTGAGTCCCCTGGACCTGAGTGCTGATGTGAGCTGGGGTGTCCAGGACAAATCCTAGGCTAGACTCTTAGGGCGCCCTTCCCCTTTGAAAGGGTATGAACTGGTCATCTGCTGTTTGCAAATGACCTGGACATGGATGAGGCTGCTGGCTGACCCGCCTCATGTTCCTGTATCCCTAGGCCTCTGTTCATTCAGCCTGGGCCCTTCCCGACCCAGAGTGGCTGCCAGGATGCAGACTGTGACCTGGATAAGTGGCCACTGGTGGCACTTCTGTCACCTAGGAACTACAATGCACACATAAACACTTGCACACGCTTTTACAAATAGTGCACACACACAACATAGTTGGGCATGTGTGCATGCACACATACACATGCATATATGCACATATACACTTGCGCACAGACACAGATCAGTATGCACATGCACACAAACAGGCACACACACACACACACACACACTCACTCCTGCAGATTCATATGCATATCTGCACACATAAAAACAGTGGAAGTTACCCAGCTTCACAGATATAAGCTTGCCCACTGTATTTCTAGCCCATCTTTGCATGCGTCATGTGCACAAAGCCATTCCCAAGTGCACACAGAGCTGCCTAAGAATGCCTTACCCTACCTGGATGTGCTCCAGGGCTGAAGTGCTGAGGACAAGACTTAGAGGGAAGCAGATCCTGCAGAGACGGCAACTTCCTCCAGGAAGCTCCTGGAACTGTCTCTGAGCAGAACCCCTAAAGGGGATGGTAGAACCCCCTTTTAGTCCACGGGCTTCACCCAGGTCACAAAGAGACAGAGCTACAAGCTCTCTTGCGAGGAGCCTCCCCAGTTAGAACCTGGTCCTTGCTCACGTCCTTGGCCTGGGACATGAGTGAGCCTGCCCATCCAGGAGAGCTGCCTTCTGGCCAGTGAGGCCTGGATTCTGCCTTCTGCCTCAGCTGCTGCCTGAGCCCTTAAAGAGAACCAGACCAGCTTCATAGCTGCGGAGAAGTCCAAGGCTGGAGAGGGTCAGAGCCTTGCCTGAGGTTATCTGGGAGTGGCTTGGGTTTGAACCTGGGTGTCTGTTATCTGACTGCGGTTAGCCACAGTGTAGACACATGGCAGGTGTCAGACAGGCTCACAGAGGCAGGAAACTTGGTCCTGGGGCATGGGAACAGATTTGGGATCTGTTGAGGGCCTGCTAGTACATGT
Organism: Octomys mimax; assembly: GCA_002564305.1. Classification (NCBI taxonomy): domain Eukaryota; kingdom Metazoa; phylum Chordata; class Mammalia; order Rodentia; family Octodontidae; genus Octomys; species Octomys mimax. The sequence continues at coordinate 4,342 of NDGM010894314.1, forward strand.
TGTGTTTTCACCCTTGGTTGGCCTATGGGGGCACAGGGGAAGATCAGACATTCCTTCTCTCAAGGGAGGTCCAGGGATGACTGAGGAAGAGAGAGGACAGTGTCCATTGGAGAGACCATGCTGGGGCTGCTTCTCAATCAATGGCAGTTTCCTTCCTGTATCTCACAAAAAGCTGACTTTTTAACTTTTTTTTTATCCTCAATAGCTGGCCTGGAGCAAATTCTCCATAGGCATTTGTGGCATGAATGAATGCACAAATGCATGATACTGACAGGCAGATATGCCCTTGGAAGGATGTTCAGCACAGGAGCAGGGCAGGTTGAGCAGAGCCAAGCAGGCAGCAGAAAAGCCAGAAGTTCAGGGTGCAGTGAGGGGTTGGGCACAGCTGACAGCAGGAAGGGACAGGAGAAACAGCAGACAAGCCACATGGGGTGAGCCTTGTGTGTCATGCTGAGGGTTTGGATATTGCCTGGGAGGCTGTGGGGAGCCCAGTGAAAGCTATGAGCAGGAGACAGCTGTGGCATAGCCACAGTGACTTCCCTGTGTGGCCTGGGTTGTGCAGTAATGCTTGTTCTGATTGGTAAGAGTACCAGGTGTGGTGTCATTAACCTGAGTCCACATTCCTGGACTGACCAACCATATAATCTTGAGCGTACCTATGCCTTGTGAGCGTCATTTTCTTATTTCTAACCTTGAGCTAAAGCAGGACCTTCCAAAGAAGTGCTTTGTAAGCACAGGACCCACCAGTTGGAGGTGTCATTATTATCAGGACCAAGGTAAAGCTCTGGTCAGTGGGCCCTCTACCCAGGCTGAAAGCCTCTTCCCTGAGTCATCGTTTCCTGAAGTACCTAGTTTGGGGCAGCTAAGCCACTAGGTATGGGCCTCGAGGCCCATAAAGTAGGGAGAGAGGAAGGGGTGGCTACTGGAGCTGGGCCAGGCATTCCTCCACTGGAGCTTGCAGGATAGGTGGCACTGAGCTTCATGGTCCTAGAGAAGGATAGGGGATCCAGGGATTGGCCTTGCAGGACCTTCAGCCACTGCATTGCTGGGGACAAAGAAGAGTTTGGAAAATCATTTTTCTTATCTGCCTTTGCTTAAGAGGCAGAACATGAATCTGAGGTGCAGATTAGAGCCAGACAGCCAGGCTTTGGATTTTGCTTCCACCGTTTATGAGTAGTTGAACTGTGGGCAAATTACCTTGTCTCCTTATTCAGCATCTGTAAAATGTGGCTAATAGCACCCACCTTATATAATCATTGAAAGAATAAAATCCAAAGCACATAGTTGTGTTCAATAGACGTTAAAGCCTTGCAGCCCCAGGTATACACATTTAGTCCCTAGGAGCCAGCTGTAGCTTTGCCTCCATGGTCCACGTCAGCCAGGGACTCATTCATTGAGGCAGCTGGTTAGAATCACCTGAGGACATTAAAAAATATTTGGGATGCAAGCTCCAGACACCAGCATTTTTAAATGCTTCCAGGAGATGCCAACATGAGAGGGAAGGATAACCAGCCTAGGATGCCCAGATGCAGAACTGGAATGAGGGCAGGGGCCTTTCGGGGAATGGAGAAATCCCAGATCCTAAGCAAAGGGCCACTTTCTAGTTGTGAGAGCTTAGCAAAGGCCCCCACCTTGCAAACTGGAGGAGCCTGGTTGCCACTATTGGGAAGAGGCTGACTGGGAAATTTCAGTGATTTTCTGAGAGGATGTATCTGAAAGGGTCCTGCATCCCACTATACAACTTAAATTTTTGTTTATTGAACATATTAATACTTCACAGATGGGGAAGTTGATGCCCTGAGAGATAGAGTGGCCCTCCCAGAATCACATAGCAAGTCTATGACAGAGCTGGGACCCAAACTGTATAAGGAATTCTTAAATCTGAAAAACTGACACAGAAAAAAAAGTCTCTCTGAGATGAGAGAGACATAGAGCAGACACCTGGGACTCCAACCATAGCGCTGCAGTATGAGCAACTTAAGTAAGATTTAAGAAATAACTTCTCAAGAAGTGAAGGCTGTTATCTTATTTTGTCATTGCTGAGACAGAATACCCAACATCCAAAGTTAAAGAGGGAAAGGTTTATTTTGGCTCGCAGCTGTTGAGGTTTCAGTTCCTAATTGGCTGGCTCCAAGACGGGGTGGCATGGCAGATAGGCCTCGTAGAGGAGTTCAGGGAAGCCAAGAGGTAGCAAGACAAGGTAGCTGCCCTTTTTATATTCAATCTAGGCTCCTGGGCATAGAGTAGGTCCCAAACCAATCAGCAGACTGAATCAATAATCACACTCTTAGTCCCAGCATCACATTCTTTAGATCCAGACACCTCTGAAAGGCCCCCACCTATGACCACATGAAGCTTTAGGGGGACATCTAGGCAAAAGCCGTAATAGCTGTGGAGGCCCTGCCTAGAATAGGGAGCACGTAAAATGGCTGCACAGGCCAGGTTTAATTCTGGGCTCCAGGGGCCTCCATTACAGAGCAAGCAGTTCCGGGCAGTGACCATAACAGATACTTCCTGGGCACGTGCATCTTCCAAGGCTAGCCAAAGCTGGTTACATGTGCTTACCAAGAACTTTGTACCTTGCACTCGGCATTAGACCTAGTCTTTACAATGGCTCTTCATTGGTCAGCCCCTTTTATAGAGAGGAGGATTGAGTCCCAAAGAGAGAGTGATAGCTCTTTTGAACCTTTACATATCTTTGCCCATGTAATGTTCTCAACAGAATTAATAAATAGGATAATTTGCCCTATTTGGTAGATGCTGTGAAATTCATTGAATTTGGAAACCAGAGCCCTCGGGCACCGTTTCCAAGAAGGACACAAAAGGTTACAACTAAGGCAGTGTCAGGGAAGCCTCCTGGGGAGGTGAGCCATTGGCTGGCTCCGGGCCGACAAGAGTGGGCTGGAAGGATGTAGAGGGCATCTGGATTGCATGCAAGAGCAGAGGCTCACAGCGAGGATGTGCCAGTCACTACTGAGTTGAAGACAGCAGCAAGAATAAATGTAGGATGGCGGGGATGGGCCAGAGCAGCAAGCCGAAAGGCAGAGTTGGGTTGTGGAGGTCCAGCATGTGAGGCTAAGGGTCTGCACTTTATTGTGTTGGGGGTAGGGAGCCACTGCAGGTGTTTAAAAGAAAAGTAAGAGAATTCTAGAGTAGAGTTCACCCCCTGAGCTACAGGGACAGCCAGGACTTTGCCGAGCCTGTGCCAGGTGCTGGGACTGTGTCCAGCTTGGTGACTCAGTGCCTAGGAAATTGCTCCCTAGGGAGAAAAGACCCAGATGAATCACTGAGTGAAGTGGGGAGGCTGGGAGGCTGGGGGTCTCTGAGTCACCCTCCAAAGATGGGGAGAGGGAGTTGCAGAGAGGGGCCTGCCATGTACCGATAGGATTCTGGGCACTGATAGGATTCGGGTCAGAACACCAGGAGGGCTCTCAGGGGACTCATTCTGGGTTTGGTGTTTTTGGTAGTCCTGTGGGGGAGATGGAGAAACTGAGGCTCAGAAAGGAGGGGAGGGGATCTGACCAGGGTCATGCAGCAAGTCGTTGGTGAAAGCCCGGTGAGACCTTCCAGTGCAGACAAGCCCCTTGCCACCGCCTCAGTGGTTCTCACTGCAAGCGTAGACTAGCAGCGGATTGGCTCAGGCAGAGAGTTGACCCGTGCACCAACTCCTCTACCATCCCCACCTCCATCCCTTCAGGCTGACAACTGAGGCCGGGCTGCGCCCCCGCGATAGGACACCAGGGGGCGCAGAAGTGTCGCGGCTGCCGCAGGCGCCTGAGCGGAGGCCGCTCTGCGGAGAACTGCGCTCCGGACGCGCGGGTCCCACCGTGGAACTGCGGACTGCGTGACCCTGGGGCTTGTACCCTGTTCGGCCTCCGGGACGCCGGCCCAGCCTTTGCTGCCAGGCCTGGGGGCCCAGGGCACCTACCCTGCACTTAGGAATGGTGCGCCCGCGTGTGTCTTTGCGCGCGTGTCTCCTTCGCAGATTTGCTACTGCCCCAGGGCTTGTCCGGCTTGGAGCGACCTCTAAAATTCTCCCAGACTTCTCCATCCTTCTCCCTCTGTAGGAGGGAGCAGAGCAATCCCGGAGCTCCGGTGCAGAGTCCACAGCCCTTTCCGTCTCCATCCTCCCCCTCTCTCCACTGCGCTGATCTCGGTCTCAGGCTTTGGCTCTGGCCTGGCCCCAGGACTCAAAGTGGAGGGGAGAGGATGTGGTCAGACAGGGCGCAGGGCTCAGAGTTGCGACCCCCAAGAAATGGTGAAAAGAGTGGCTCTGGGGAAAGGGAAGGGGAGCGAAGGTGAGAGCCGGCTCCCAGGCGGGGTCTTCCGAGCGCACAGGCTGGAAGAGGACGGGAGGGGAGGCAGACGGCCACAGGGATTTGGTGGGGGTCTGGTGGGTAGAGATCCGACGGCTGGGCGGTGCGGTCCACGGCCGCCGGAGAGAGGGCGGACCGGGGCGGGGCCGGGCGGCGGGGGCGGGGCCGGGGCGGACGCTGCTCCAGCGGACCCGCGAGGCTGTTGCGGACGCGCTGACCGAGCGCAGCGGCTGGGCCGGCGGGCGGGCGGGCGGCTGTGAGCATGGTCTTAGTGCTGCACCACATCCTCATCGCTGTTGTCCAATTCCTCAGGCGGGGCCAGCAGGTCTTCCTCAAGCCGGACGAGCCTCCGCCGCCGCCGCCGCCGCAGCCATGCGCCGACAACCTTCAGGTAGGCCCCCCCACCCGGGGTGTTGGGCACAGAGAGAACGGGGTGTCCCGAGAGCCGTCCAACTGCGGACAGGTCGTTAGCTCCAAAGTCTTTTTTGCTCTGAACTTCCTAACCTCTCCTCAGGGAGGGCACCCCTCCCTAGTTCTGAAGCCCACTCTTGTACTGGGACTGCAGCTGGCACGCAGAGGGAACCCTTGAACCCCCAGCTCACAGTGCAAATGCCAACCTAGACTCCGAATAGAGTAACGCTCGGATCAGTAACCACACTGTAAGCCCGAACTCCCAATCCCGGGTAGACCCCCAGGTCAGCTTGTGAGCTCTGCTCAAGCCTGGAACCCCATCCTCCTGAGGAGTGGAGGACCCCTACACACACCTCTGAACCTCCGCTGTATATAGCCCCTAGCCTTCCAGACCACCTGAATCCATAGCCTGCAGGACCCCACATCAGAGTTGGGGCCTCATCCCAAGACCATGATCCTCCATAGTGTTAGCTGCACCCCATCAAGATTCCCACTGAAAGACCAGACTCCAGTCCTCATTCCAGATGGTACCCCAGGTCCAAACCCCTCTTCTCACCTGGGCTCCTGCCTCCCCCTCTGCAGGAGTCCTGTCCTGCACAGGTTGTGCTGGTTCCTCCCTTCTCTTTAGAGGACCTCTATCTTTTCTTGGTCTCCTCCTCCTTTCTCTCCGGGTGTGGTGCTTCTACTTTATTTTCCAGGTCTCGCCATAGGTCTTTCCCCAACTCATAGGCTCTCTCTCTTTCTGTCCTTCTGCCTCTCTCTTGGGTTTGGTCTTTTGCCCAGCATACCTACCTCTCTTCGTCTATTTGTCTCTGCAATTTCTCTAGGTCTCTATCTTTGGTCTAGGGTCTCTCTAGGATCATCCCTTCCCCTTATGTGTGCTTCTACTTTGGGATGAGGAGAAGACAGGTTTAGAGGACAGTGCCAGTATCACTTGCATTTTCATCCCTCCCCATGCTCTCTGGCATGAATGGCATGATGTGGGCCTGAGTACAAGGTATGCTGCTCTTGGCTGGTGCCTGGGAAACTGAGGCAAGTGGTGATCATATGGTGGAGCATTGACATTCATAACTTATTACCCCATTGTCCCCTCTTTCCTGGTCTTGACTGAGGCACCTGGAGGTTTAGGATGGGAGAGAGGAACAGATGGCAAGCTAGAGTTAGTCACCTGAGGTAAGAGCAGTCCAGGGCTGTGTGAGTCTGGGATGTGTGTTTGTATGTAGCTTGAGCTGGGCTGCATGTGTTGCATGTGTTCTGTGTATATCACATGTGCTGTTCCATTGATGATTATGCCATGGTGAGTGTGGGAATTGTGAATTTGTGTCAGCGCACCCATGTGTGGCTAGCAAGGCAGTGTTGTGGATGTCAAGTGGTAGCAGGGTGTGTGAGTGTTGTGTATATGTGGTTGTGTCTGTGAGTGCAGGATAGAGTTGTTGCAGGAGCATATATGTGATCATGTATGTTATTGACTGTTGAGTGTAGCCAGGAAGAGCTGTGGTGGGGACCTGATGGATTTTACTAGATGCTTTGTCAGAGAGGAGCTGGGGGTGAATGCTGTGTGTTTGTTTGTAGCCTAGTGATGGGTTAGAGTCACTGTGATACATCTTGCGTTTGTTGCTTGGGAAATGTATTAGGACCTGTGTGTTGGTGTCTGAGTGTCACATGTCCATGTGGTGGCTGTGAAACTCTGGACAGGAAGGGGTGCAGCCAGGGCCGATGTGTCCAGTTGACCAAATGTGTGTGTGGGTGGGTAGGAGGAAGCTGTGTGTAGGCAAGGTTTTCTGTTCAAAGGGGATTTGTATGCCTACAAACATGTGACATTCTGATGTGACATTAGGTGTACACATTATCTATGCAGGGTGTGTCTGCATGTGTCTATGTCTGGGTGGTGTGTATGTTGAATTTACTTAGGTGCATGTGTCTGTTGGGGAGGCGTGTGGCATGTGAGATGCATGGTGGGAGATTGAGTGTGAGTGTGGTGTGAAGTGTGGGTGTGTGAGCTGTGTGACTTTTCAGTGCGAGGTGCGGATTCTGTGATCTTTCCTTGCCATGAGCTCTTTGTGTGTGTGATGAGGAGTGTGTCCAGTGAGCTGGCGGTGACAAGCTGTAGAACATGCTAGCAGGGATAAGAGAGGGTGTGCATGAAGTGTGTAGTGTGAGGAATAAGGCATTATTATGG